>JABCKS010025032.1:0-32105 GCA_018851325.1 Termitomyces sp. DKA19 | reverse complement strand
AACAAATATAATCAAGGGAAGAGGTTCTTAGAAAAGTACATTGACTTTTTTTGAGCCTTAATTGAGTAGGCTACTTTCTCTGATGATCTGCAACTTTGTCTTATATTTTGAAAGAGACTCCACTTCTCTTTCTTAGATCAAATTGGCAGCATATCAGAAAGATGACTAGATAATGAACATATTGAGACTTAGTATAAAATGACTTAAAAACAGTGACAGCTTATAGAAATTGAAATAAGTATTTTATTATACTTAGTTCTCTTCTATTTGCTTTTATTCTAGTTCTACTACTAGAGCAGAAGTCTTACCTTGAGTTCTATCTTTTTCTGCCCCTTTTGCTTGCTCTACTTCTATACATACTCTTACTTCTCCATCTTCTTAATTCTTGCCTACAAGAGTCTCTAGATATAGATACTTTTTATTAATGTTTTTTTATTTCTTTGCTCTGTCAGTAATGTAGAAAGGCAGATCACTTTATTTATTACTGTTTCTAAGGAATGAAAGTCTACTACTTCTCTCTATCTGAGCAAAAGGCATTATTGATCTAACTCCTTGCTGCTAAAAATATAAAGTCTGACAGTGTAAATATTGAATATTTATAGAACTAAAATTATACTTTAAAGGTGTATTTGAATAAGATGGTCTTTCTCATAATAGAAGAATATCTCTTTGTTGTCTTTAATAATTGGAGAAAAAGGCTTTTAAACTGGCTGTTATATCTGTCTTTTAAAAACTCATTACAATAGAATGTGATCCTAAGATTCAGCTCAATACAGTAAATCTTGCTTTTATAGTATATGTTTTGCAAGATTATGATTTGCTAAATTCTGCTCTCTGAAATTATTAATATTTCCTATAGGTTAAAAAGCAAAGACAATAATCTTGCTTTTAAAATTAACTTTAATAGCTACAAATGAATAATCCTGATAATCAATATGCAAATAGATGTCATTAATATTTTTATCACTTCAGACAAACTGATAGTGCAATTTCACCTTGATCACTACTTTTTATGCTTTTTAAAGCACTTAATAGTAGTATATATAGTTAGTTTACAGTTACTGTTTCTAGAACTTTTAAAAGATCTACTACTATGCTTAATAGGCAGCCAGCTGCTGCTAATAATCCATTTTTCTTTAAATTTTCTTTAAGAAGTGGTGTATAAATACCTAAGACTTATTTGCCTAAGGACTGAGGTGCTCCTTTACAAAATCCTATTTTTCAATCTGTACTACCTGCACTACCTCCTTTAAGAGACTATAGATATAAACAAGCCAATTAGGCCAATCTATCTATATCATCCATAACTCTTATTCTTACTATAAATGTCATAATAACTCATCCTTCTACTATAAATGTCACATTTACTTCATTTATAATTCTTGCTTCTGCTACAAATATTGTATCTACTTTATCTTCAAGAAATAAAACTTGATCAATTACTGGACTATTACATAATATCTCTGGTCAGATATAATGTAAGAATATGGCTCTAATCAATAACTTATCTTTCTTAATAAACAACTGAGGCATCAGTAAGTGTGTTTGCAAAAGGCAACTACAGTTACTATAGGACCTTTTATTTATAGAAGTTAAGACAATGTTGAGTTTCAATGTCCCAGAAAATGTAGGGTCTCTCAGTAAATGTAAATGCAATGATTACTCAATATCAACTAGCATTAAATTAGCATTTCAATAAAAATTTGTTTATATATAAAGTATACTATCAGCCCTTTTTCTTTAATAACACTTTAGCATGACTTTTCCATACTTTTCATTGATTCTCTCCCTTGATATTTTTAGCCACATGCTGTCAACACCCTCATAAGCACCTTAAAATATTGCATTGTTATTTCCAAGCTTATTTGCAAATAATTCAAAAACATTGGCTACATTTCTTATCAAGGTATGTTGGAGTAACCAACTTGATATACTCCTCTCTGGTGACTTTTTATAACTTATACTTTATGTAGAACCTATTCTTATTTATTCTAGTATACCATTTTTATCCTAATATTTTGCTATTAGGCCTATTTACTTATCCTTTTTCTTCCAGTTAGTAATGGCCTGACACTATACTGAAAGACTCTTTCTTGCTATGCTTCAAATCTGAAGGAACATTGGAGCTAAAGAGGTATGTATTGCTAGAGAGCTGTACATTGGTAAAGTTACAGTGCTTTCCCTAAGAAATATAACAATTATACATGAAATATTTTGATTGTGGAAATGATAAGTTGACAAATTATAAAAGGGCCACATTGGTAGCTGCATTTCAAAGCTGAAAGCATGGGTCAATGCTAACAAAGACATTAACACTACTTTGAACTACATATCATTCTTCAGGAAGCATGAAGCTACCTTTTGAGTGCAGTAAATTGTTTATCAAGTTTTTGCAGCTCTATATTTATAAGCTCTATCAGTTTTTAAATCTTGAAAATTATGAAGAACAGTAAATTTTAACAATATTACTTCAACAAGGAAGCTAGAATCATTGCCAGGAACTTGAGGCCACTTCATTATTTTTATTTGGTCTCTATAGCTTCTCTTCTAATGAGTTAGATTGTTTAGTAGATATTTTATAGTATGTTTACATGTAGCCAAACATAAGGTTATAATGATGAAGTAATATAATAAAACTAACTAATTTACTCAGTGTCCAGTTGCTCTACCAGCAAATAGCTACAAGATTCTAGCACCACCCTAAAAATGCATGAATAAAGAAGTACTGAGTTCTTTTCTTCCTAGTAAACATCTTGCTGATGCCTACTTGCTTAGTCAGAGAATTAATAATACCAAAGACTTATATAAATTTGAAATTTGTTGTCATATGAATAATACCACCTTAGGTAATAAGTAAAAACAATATTTCTGTTGGAAATAATTCTCTTTTAAGAATAGCTTCTAACAACTGCCAAAATAACACAAGGTGAATATATATATTGATATAATTCAGGTGGAAAGGGTAGATGTGATATTTATGACCTGAAAAATTAAGTGACAAGATAAAAAGCCTAGATTAGACACTCACATTGCAATTTTTCACCTTGAAATTCTCCTATATTGCTATCTTTTTAGCTAGTGAACCTCAACACCAAAGTTGAATTTGAATGCTAGAAAAAATTGGACAAAACAAGTACATTTTTTTGCAAGTCTGCAAACACAAAATGACTGCCTATAATTAGGAGAATGACTACTTGGTATAAATGATTGTCTTACTAGGCCCAAACATAAAAGGCAAGCATAACTAGAGCTTGATTTCTGACTTTAATAATATTATAGCACATTAAGTAGCATTTGAAAATGATTATTCTATTACTTGCCCAACAGGACTACCTCACACAGTCCTTGTTGCTTTGTCATATTTGAAGAATTTTTGGCAGTATTGTCTATTGTTCTTACACAGAGATATTATACAGTTAAAATACATAGAGGTAAAAAATAAATAAATATACAAATAATTAAAATACTAGGCACAGGATGCTTGTATGTGCTGAGCTATATTTTTATTGCATTCTTGCCTAATGTACTTCTCCCTAATGTACAATTTTACTATGATTGTCAAACATTTGCTGGGAAAATAAACACATTGTGAATTGTTCTATATTATAGCCATTCTGAAGTTCTTTACTTAATCAGTGCTATATAAAAAGATTATAGATTGGTTATTATTCTCCTATATATTTAAATCATATTAAATCTCTTTATGTTTAGTCTGGCTTCTTCATTTAAAGCAAGAATTTTAGTAACATTAGAAAACCAGAAGATGTATTGAAGTTATTTCAGATAGATTCTACTTAAAAATTGTTGTTAATTAGTACAGTACTATCATTTCTTTCTTTCTATTCAGAATCTGAGTTACCAGAATTAAAGTGGCAGGAGTTCACTGACATATCACTGATACTGTTCTCTGTTGGTTAAAGAATGAGTAGACATATTGATTTAAATATAAGTATACTTCTTTGATTGGATAGAAAAATCATGAATATAGAATGGCTAGGTGTATACAATGTTGATCAATGAAACCCTTTGACTCTGTTCAATTATAATTTTAGCAGGAAGATACCTATTGATAGCTTCAAGTTTGATAGGTTATAAGTTAAATAAATATCTGTCAAAATCAAGGTGTCAATAGTACTATAACCTCTTTAGGTGACACCATTCTGTCTCACATAATGGACTAGACTATTTTCATAGCCTAGACATCTTGTATTCTCATTTACTGAATATGAAACTTCAGGTATATATAGACAGACACTCTTTATAATTATTATCTACTAAGTATAAGACTCTAATATGATGAATTCTAAGTATAGTTCTCATTTTGGATTAAGTCTGTCCTTTCTCTGTTCACAGTCTGCTGCAACAGGTTATAGGCCTCAGTTTACAGACTTATATATTAAAGATCTATTTGCTAAAATCTTGCTCCATTCCCAGATATTGCAGCAAGACAACTTAAATAAGGTTTACCTCCTATTACTCCATTCATCCTTCCCTCACACCTGTTGATCTTGAATCCTACAATAGACAATGCCATACAAACTGCTTGATTTCTAATGTCAAAACTCAGTATAATTAAGTACACAGAATAGGAGAAGTTTATGTTTAAATATCTGATGTCAGTTGGAGAAGCACAAATAGTTATTAGGGAGGAAACCCCTCCTGCTCTTAAGCCTAGCAATCCCACATCTTTTACAATATGAAGCTTTTATCAACTTTAAAGCAATTAAGTGGCTAGTGAGATCTACTAATGGCTAGACAAAGGAAATAAAATCTATGTAGATTACATCTGTAATAAACCAGTACTAATATGGGCAAAGCTTTAGGAAATACATTTAAAATCTATGCCAAATACTTGCTTCAACTCATTAAGTAATCTCTTTATGGTTCAACTATATAAGGAAAAAACATTGATGCAATTATATATATATATTAAGGACTGTATACAATATATTTAATCTTTTTGCCCTTTCCTTGTAAGGGGATGACTCTATTACTGGGTAACTCTGACTCTATTTTGGCCTTAGTCATAGGTATAGTATCATCATTAACATATCCAACTGACTAGCTACTAAGCCCTACATTCTTCTATCATGTATTAGTCACCTTATTATGGTCATTGGACTTCTACTTCCCTTTGTTATATTGATAGTCATTACTGCTTAGCATACTTGGGCTACTTACCACATATAGCATTAGTCATAACATAGCTATGAATGTAGTATATAAGCCAGTCAGCAAGATAAAATATCCTTTAACTGATCAATAGTAGTGTTCACTTATCTTATCTATTAAAAAAACTGTATGGTTGGCTCAAAATTATGCTTGCTCTCTTCTCTTATTCACTCTTTGCTTTTTGCCTCTTGCCTGGTTTTTAGTTGCCTCTATACTCCTTCAACCTACACTCATTGCTTAAGGTATTATTGCAGCTCAGTTAAGTTGTACATGCATCCTTAAGTTAGCCTTGCCCTTATATCTTGATCAGTCCCTTATGCTATCTGTCTACCTAGCCTACAGCACCAACCCTACCCTCTACTTTTGGACTAACCCTAATATCAAAGCTCTATATTGTCCTCTACTGCCTTGTCTGATTCTGCCTCCACTATTGAGAGATTGTTAACTCTTGTTGCTGGACTTGAGAGCAGACTAGCAGTGCTTGAGTTTAGTTATATGCTCTCATCTGACATCTCCATTGCTTCCACCCAAACTGCCTTATAGCCTAATACTAGTGGCAGCTCCAGATATAAAGGCATGGCAATACAATCAGCTCTTCTAAGGCAGCTAAAGCTCTAGCTGACTACTAAAACTCCTACCATGCTCATCTCTTGCATCCTGCAATATATAGCATATCCTATCTCTAATACTCCTTTTGCCATTCTCTTTGCTTGAAATTTTCTACCTATGTATCAGGACCTCACTAATTTTATTCTGCCAACTCTTGCCACCTCCAGGACCCATCTAAATCACCCTCCACCCTACCCTCAAATGGTCCCACCCCCTTCTTGGCCCTGCTACTACTTGTGCATCACCAGGACACCAATCTATATATTCCCAAGCCTTAGCCCTAATGGTTCCTCTAAGTACACTCTATACATCATTAGATCACCAACTCATATATTTCTAAGTCCCAATACCCTTTGGGGCCTACCCCACCCCAAGGTAATCCTGTATCTATAGACATTGCCACAGGCTCTGCTATATGTAGACCATATCCAAGCTCCATTACAATAGACACCAAATCTCAAACAGGCACTGTCTATCTAGAGACCCCCACCTCACTTAACCCTTCTAAGAAACCTCAAGTATATACATCTAAGCCTCCATAGTCAGTTGCTAGTCTTGATATTACCTACTTTTGTCTATTTCTCATTTCTTTACTCTCTTTATCTCTTTTTCTACTTAATTTATTTCTCTTCTTCTCTCTCTTAACTTTTTGACATAGTTGTTTCAGTCTATGAAACATTTCTACAGACTTCAACTACCTCTGTCCCATTCATATTAGCTCCAAGACATTGCCTAGCACCTGGATCAGGCTTGGAACACTTGTATGCTTCCTCTTTAGTCATCAACTAAATAACTAGTGGGTTCTTGCTCTTAAAGGTGAGCCTCCTAGGTTCTTTGGACCTGACATTATATTAAGACTTCCCTTGTTCATTAGATACTTGATGGCCCACTATGTCAGCTCTTTCTACTGGCCCATCACCACCTATGCTATAGACTCCTACAGCAACCTGATTACATCAATCTATTATATGCAACCTTCAGTCATGCTTCAGAATAACTAGGCCCCTATCTACAACCACTCTCTTTTCAACCCTTTTATCAGTACTGGCTGATAGCCATATATGAATTTGGGCTGAGACCTTTGGTAAGTTAGAGCTTGGCTCCCAACTGGCATTTCCTGGCATCTCCCTCCATACAGGACCTTTATATGGAACCATATCTGGAAGGCCTACCAGGAGCTCTAAATGCAGGGTAGAACACTCTAGTACCTGTTAATACTGGTCCATTTGCTGCTGGAGCAGAGTATGTACCAGGGGCTGAGGGCTACTTGCTTCTAGCCTTAACTATATGCTCTACACCTCCCCAAAGAGGGCCTATAGCAGTTCTGACTGTCCTTATACCTCTTATACCTATGGAAATATGTCCTAAATAGGAGGGGACTCTTTGCTTTGGCAGGGAGAGTGCATAGCAAACTACTTTCAGCAATATAATGTGATTTTATAGAAACTTCAACTTCTATAAGTAGACTTTTCCCAATTGACTGAGAGTCTCTTTGAAAAACTGGGGCAACTTACCTTGAAGATTACTACTAAGGTCTAGGTAGACTGCCCAGTAATATTCTTTGAGCTCTACAAGTAAGGAAATCTATCAGCAAAAGCCCTTGACTTTCTCTAAGACAACACCTCCTTGCAGAGCAAGCTATACAACCTGATAGGGGAAATCTACATGTCACTATCACCAAGAAGGTTTAAGGACTCTTCTGGCCCCATGTACTCCTTTTACCTATAATAAACAATAGACCAGGCACCCTGTCAGCCCACTAAGACCTCAAATGCTAGAAAACAACACCAGAACAACCTGGATATGGCTTCTGCCCTACTCCAAAACCTTAACTCTTCTAGTGGACTATTTGACCAACTCATGGCCAGGATAGTAGGATTCTTGACCCAACCCTGCTCCAACTTGGCCCCAAGTATGGGGACCTTTTGTATGTAGGATCAGAATCCTTTCTTGGCCATACTTATTACAGATAATGATAGAAATACTTGGTCTGAACACACTTTTAGCTATATTAACAAAGAACTCTATACAAGGTTTATGATAGATACTTTGCTACCCTAAAACTTCCAAGTCCAACACCTCCTTCACACTTTAACCTTTGCAACCCTCTCCCTGCCTACTCTCACCCCTTTCCCCTTGCTCCTCCCCCAGCACTGGTACTAGTACCTATGGTAGCACTTGACCTCTCCCTAGGCCCAGGACTTTAAGAAGGCCACTTTTGAATTCTTGGAGGACTATTTGAACCCCTTAGGGACCCCTATAAACTAGAGGATTCTTTTTCTGACAAACTCCAAGAAGACTACTCCCTAAACTAAGATGAGGAGCACTTAATAGAGGACCTCCAGAAGGAGGGCCTCCTGAAGGATAGGGCCCTGACATAAGTGTATTCCCACTAAAAGAAGCAGGAAACCATTATTACTACTATTATAATACTGCCTCTTCTCTCTAAAACTCTGAAGATTAGGCAAAAGCCAACAAAGTCTGTGAAGTTTTAGCTTGCAAAGGTTGACTAGACATCTAGAAGTCAAAACTCTTTTATAGTTATAACCTTTGGAAATAGTACACTTTCCTGGTACAGTGTCTCAACACATTCCAGGGAAAGCCAAACATTTTTGCCACCAACAAGGCCTACATGGCATTCACTTTCTCCTATCTACAAGGGATTGCTCTGGACTACTACATAGCCCTTTTCTAGTACAACCTTCACCATCTACTATTTACCAACTGGGAAGCTTTTGTGCAGGAATTTTCATTAAAGTTTAGAGTTTACAACACTGTTGCTAAGGCCAAAAGAAAGCTCATATCACTTTGGATGTCTTCAGAGAAGTGCTTTACAATGTTTGTTGTTCAGTTCAAGAAAGAGGCCTATGAAACTGGCTGGAACTACTATACATTACATTTCTAACTCAATAAGGCTCTCCCTGAGTAAATCTATGAGGTCCTCTGCCTTGTACCAAAACAGTCCACCTACAAGGACCTCAAGAGCCTTATCATCTACATCAACTAGTGCTACTGAGAAGACCCTGCTGATTCTGGGACCAGCTGCTAAGGCTACTTTTCCTGCTTCTTGGGGAAATCCTGGCAGCCCCACAGTAGACCCCTCTAACCTCTTAACCCCACTATAACTAGCCTCTTTGTCCAGAATCTTAACTAACTCAGCTCTGGAAATACTACATACTCTTTCATCTGACTTCAAGCAGTTGCCCTAGATCCCAACAATCAGGATAATGCCCTAATGCAGAGTGACAGCAACCCCAGGTCTGTAAGTGAAGACTTGGAAGATGAATTATTGTAGGCTAACCAGTTGTACCAGCTAGACCAGCCTTAGGTAGTTGTCCTTAAGGAAATGAAGGAATAGCAATACAGGGCAAGGGTGTGCCTGCTCTGTGGCAAGCCCAAGTACCTTGTCCAAGAATGCTCAGAGCAGAGTACCCTTGGACAAGCCATCTGGACTATAAACAGAGACAAGTTTGAGTTCTAGTATATGGAAAATGAGTTAGCAATTTAGTTGACTCAGAAGATGCACTGAATTGCAAAATTGACTCTAATGTCTTCTCTGCCATGGTTTTACACATATATGCTTTGGTACTGGCTCCAGACACCCTCATAGCTTATCTCTCCTCCCAATCCTCTCAATCTTTCCTACTTTGCACCTTCCTTACTCCTTTCCCCTGCTCCAACACTGTCAATACCTCTGGTAGACAGTGGCATTATGGACAACTTTATTGACAATAATTGGGTCTATCTCTCCTTCCTCCCTTGAATTTGATTGCTCAACCCTATCCAGCTTCAATTGTTTGATAGCAGGCTGTCCTTCATTAGAGACATCACCTACTACATATATATTCCCTTACACTTTGAGAATAGCATACAACTCAAGCTCTAGATACTTATCATCTGACTACACAAATTTGCCCCCATAGTCCTGGGTCTTTCCTAGTTATGCTTTATCAACTCCCACATTAACTGGCAGACCCTCACTATAACCCTGGACTGTACAGACTCTTCTGCTATCCCTTTCTCCCTTCCCTCCAACTTGGACCTGACAAATGCCAGAAGCCTCAGCAGATTACACTTGACCTTGACATGTTTCTTCATCATTGATGTCACCCTTCAATCCATAAGTACTACCTATGTCACACTCCTGGACAGTAGGGCCATAGGAACCTTTGTAAGTAGGGAACTGTACCTCTTAGATAAGGCATTAAATATTTTAGTTGAGCTGCAACTCTTTGATGGAAACCTGACACCCTCCAGAATGATCTTCTACTACTATATTAACAGTATCCATCTTACTAATAGCCTGGAATTCCCTATTAACCTCCAGATTATCCAGCTAGATCTTGCCACCCCAATTATCCTCAGATTGCCCTAGTTATATGAGGCCAATCCCAACATCAACTGGAACTCAATAAGTATAATATTTAACAGCAAAGATACTTAACTAGCTGCCAGGATATTACTTTGATCCCAGTGCTTCCCCACTATTGAGAACAAACCTGACCCTGATTGCCCCTCCATCCCAAATCCTGGCTCTCTCCTCCAACCCTTGTTGCAGAACCTTAGAGGGGAGGAAGGGAACTATGATGCTGGCAAGCCTTATCTTCTAAAAAACCTTGACACTGATACCAGTGCTTTTCTCCCCAGATAATCTGCCAGGCACTTCCAGATGACTACTTCTGCCCCCACAACCCCTGAAACTCCCTGCCCTCCCCCCTTCAAAACCTCCTCCAAACCTCCCACCTTCACCCTTTCTTCTGACAACCAGCTCCTTCTCTGTAACAGCATGATTTACATTCCAGACTACTAGAAATTATGCCTTGAGGTCCTCCAGCTGTATCATGATCACAAACTCTGAGGTCACTCAGGAATCTGAAAGACCCTGCAACTTGTCATACAAACATATTTCTGGCTGGGACTTAAAAAAGACATCACTAGGTATATCTGTGCCTGTAAGACATGTTTCTGGGCTAAGGTTCTGTACTACTGACTGTTTGAACTTCTTAAACCCCTTCTGATAGGACACTGACCATAGTCCTCTATCTCTATGGACCACATTGTCAAACTTCCAGAGTCTGAAGGACATAATGTGATCCTTATTATAGTATGCTGACTGACAAAACAAGCAGTCTTCATCTTTTGCTATACTATGGACAATGCCCTGCACTTGGCCTAACATTTTATCACTCACATCTTTACAAAACATGGCCTGCTCAATGACATCATCTCTGACCAAGGCATTTTGTTTATCTTACAGTTCTAACAGTCCTTGTGCCAGGCCCTGAACATCAAGTCCAGCCTATTAATGGCCTATTACCCAGAGACTAATAGACAGACCAAGCACATCAACCAGACCCTGGAGCAATACCTCCAGCTATATGTAAACTACCTGCAGGATAACTAGTATGCCAAACTTTCTCTAGCCAAATTGACTTACAATAATTCCCCATACTCAGCTATCAGAGTCTCTTTTTTTTGCAAATAAAAGATATAATTCCCAGCTTATCATCTTCCTTCAAGACATCTCCTTTTACACTACCTACACTACTGCCTAGGACCTTCAGGACCTACAGGAATAATTCAGATACAAACTTAGCACTGCCAACCAAGCCTATTACAAGTACACAGATGCTCACTAGAGCATAACTCTGGATTGGCCTGTGGGGTCCCTCATCTGTCTTGACCAAAGAAACATCAAGACCTGGCAGCCCTTTCCAAAACTTGACCACAAGCACCTTAGGCTCTTCAAGATACTCTGAAAGGTGTCCTCCCATGTATACTGACTCAACCTTTCTGCTGAAATGAAGGGGATCTACCTTATCTTCCATATTCAGCTCCTGGAGCAACATGACCTAGAGCCCTTCCTAGGCCAGTAAAACAATCCCCCTTCCACCATCGAGGTTGATGGAGAAGCCCAGTATAAGGTCAACATCATCCTTAACTCCTAACATTATTATAGCCAGATGGAGTACTTCATCTAGTGGGTTGGGTATAGACCCAAAGACAACACTTGGGAACTATTAGGACACTTCCAGAATGCCCTCAAAGCCCTTTGAAACTTCCACTGAGACCACCCCCAAAAGCCCTGAGACCTACAACTCAGGCTATAACCTTAGAGCTATTCAGAGCATAACCTTGTTCTAAGCTTAATAGGGATTCAACTTCCTCCTACATATTTCTGTCACCTTGCCTTATCTCTTTCTATTATCTTATTCTCATCCTATCTTGTTTATTTTATCCCCACCCAACCTTTGTAATCTCACTTATCTTATCTTTTTTCATTATCTTATCTCTGTCTTATCTCATTCATCTTATCCCTGCCTAGTCCCCATAATCTCATCTTCTCACTCTATTTTATCTGACCTGATTTATTGCTCTATCATACCCAATCTGATCTCTATACCTTATTCAGATCTAGTCCAAGAAAACTTCAACATTACAAAAAAACCTAAGAAGGAAACATACAAAACATAGCTATATACAAAGGGACCTATAGGACAAAATTCCATCCTCCTACTCTCCACTAACCTCCTTTCCCTTCCCCTTTGCCCTCTTCTGTGCCTTTTACTCTACCTCCCAGAGGTTAATCACCTCCCTTCTAAAGTCCCTCTTCACTGTCACATCCACTTTCTCTAACAGCAGCCCTGACAACCCTTATTCACTCTAGAACTCTACATAAAGGGCTTTTTGTGTCTCATCTCACATGTCCTCCAACAAAAGAACAGGACCTGCTAGGTTTTGCATCATCTACTCCAGAACCTCCTCCTAGCTGAAGACTATCTGCTAGTGGATGCTTTCCAGCCTCTCCAGCTCTGCTATTCCATGCTTAATTTCTAGGGAAAGAAGGTACTCTGGGCAGATCTGGTAAAGGCTATCATAAATAAATGAGTGCACTATAGTCACCCTGTTTAGGAGACTCTAGTGCATTTAGATTCACTTTAAAACCCATTATCAGTAACCTAAAACTCTGAGGGATACACTCACCTAGCAGGGACAACTAGTGTTAGGCTTGCCAAGCTACTAGCCAGCTCTAAGTCTGCTTGTCATTGCCCATAAGAGCCTACTGCCCTACTAAAGTAACTCTCTATGAACTCCTCTTACTCCACCCCTTATCCCTCTACTCTTGTTACTCTGGGCCTACCCCTAACCCCCAACCCTGCTCCTACAATGACTGGTATACCTAATGGAGGGCATCTAGCTCTTTTGTCCTTGCTGCCAGCTCCTAGACTAGCTCCTGATTTTGAGCCATGATCTACTGATTCTGATCTAGCTAAACAACCTCAACCTTCTAGAGTTAGACCACTTTGTCCAGGATACTGGTAACCTCACCCAACAACAAAGTTTTGGGAATAGAGGGACTGGAGGCAGTCTGAAGGGAAGGGGTTGGGGTCTGTAAAAAGAGTGACAAGAGCCTGGTATAATGACACTTGAATTCTGGACCCTCTTTAGATAATACTTGGTATCTTGAATTTACCTGCAAATTCAAGGAACTGAGGTATAAGAGGAACAATAAGACCTTGGAGCTTAATAGGCATACTATCAATGACCTCATGACTCTGCCTTATTGCCCCACCTATGCCTCTCCTGCTCTCCTTGTCTTTGTAGCCACCTAACCCTGCCTTGTCAATACCACTATTACTAAATAAGCCTCTAAAGAATGACTTTCAATTACCACTTCCACCTGAGACTACAGTGCCCCCTAAAACCTTCTGATTGGCACTGCCTCCCCTCTTACTAGCTTGTCTACTACCAAGCCCAGAACAAGCAGTGCAGATGCTGGTCCTAACATCTATTATACATATCTTAGATATGATAGGACTGACCTAGGGAGGAAGGGGGCATAGAGCTTACCACATATATAATAGGAGTTGCACTAGGAAGGTTAGCATCAAAAATGATAACTAAGATCTCATGCTACTTACTAGGTAGTTTACTATATACTACTTCCAAGAGGGCTGCCTTACTTTTCCAATGGGTCCCTATATATGCACCTCAGCCCTAACTGCCTCAGCCCCAGCCACTTCTGACCTCATCATTTGTGCACTAGCCTCCCCTGCTCTGGAAGGCTCTGCTCTAAGTCCTGACACCTCCATCCACTATTGCTGCTACTCTGTTAGAAAGTCAACTTAAAGTTATAACATAGGAAGGGGCTACCTACATTGGAAAAGCCAGTTGATAGCCTTCTATTTCTGATGCTGCCACTATTTGCCCTGCTCTATCTTGTATGCTAGCCACTCAGCAACCTTATTGCCTATAGAAGGCATAGGAGACCTGGACATAAGTGAAAACATAAGAAATTGGTTTAGGAAAATTTTGACAACAAGCTGTTAAAGAAATTCTTAGGAGATTGCCAGACCCCCACAAGACACCTCAAGGGGACTTACAACACCTGTGGCACCTCAAGAGCTTAACACTTAGAGAGAAGATAATGTCAGAACCCTGCTAATTTTGTCTCATTAACTTTTGCTACCCCTAAGATCCACCCAAACTATCTCTACTCTGCCTTTAAATAGTTATACCTCCTTCCTAGCCTCACTGCTATTTACACATCACTAAGTCACTGGTTTATACATTCCCAAGCCCCAGCCCCAATGGTCCCTCTGAGTACACCCTATACATTATTTAATCACCAGCTTATACATTCCTAAGTCCCAACACTCTCTAAGGCCTACCTTGCTCCACATGCCTACAGACTTTGCTATGGGCCCTGCTACATACAGACTATGCCCAAGCTCCACTATAATAAGCACTAAATCCCAGACAGGCACTGCCTATCTGAGGACCCCCACCTCACTTGACCCTTCTTGGAAACCTTGAGTATATAAGTCTGAGCCTCCATAGTCAGTTACTAGTCTTGATATTGCTTACTTTTGTCTATTTCTCATTTCTACTCTATCTCTTTTTCTACCTAATCTATTCCTCTTCTCCTTTCTCTCAACTTTCTAGTATAGTTGTCTCAGTCTGTAGAACATTTCTATGGACTTCAACTACCTCCACCCCATTTACATCAACTCTAGGACATTGCCTAGTGCCTGGATCAGACCTGGAACACTCATACATTTCCTCTTCAGTCATTGACTAACTGACTAGCAGATTCTCACTCTTAAAAGTAAGCCCCCCAGGTTCTCTAGACCTAACACTATGGATAGCCATACCCCATGTTTTGAGTATGCACTTGAGCTCTCCAACTCCCTTGCTACATATGTAGTTAGTCACCAGGGACAGGGCCTTAAACAAGCCTTTGACATTTCTAGTGCCTGTTTGGTTGTCTTTGTAGCTAGCTCAGTAGGAGGAGACTACTAGTTTGTCACTATCAAGGGCTCTAACCAGCAGGTTGAAGAGGCACTTGTTGTTATTGGAAAGCAGATAGCTAAGAAGCAAGTTTGCATATCATAGAAGCAGCACTCAGGCAATGCTGCACCAGCACCTTCAGAACTCACTACATTGTTTACCCCTACTTCTACCCAGTCTAAAGCTTAACTGTCTAGGGCTCCACCTTTAGCTTCTATACTAAAGGCCCCAACTGCTACTATCTCTTCTACTTGGCAAAACCTATCTCTCCTTCCAGGCTTGCTGATGTTAAGTATATATTTAGAGACTACTTCAGTAATATAGACATGACTTCATCTATAGACCTTTTTATACTGGCACTTGATATGCCAACTCCAATAATCTAGTACATCTTTGGACATTATATGGAAGTATCCTATTTGTCTGCTGCTCATCAAACAGCCATACATTTGCAGCCTCATTGGAGAAAGTAACACTGTTTGTTGAGGTCAATGAATCTTGAGAAGAGGGTGATGTAAGGGGACAACCCCATTACTAGGTAACTCTGACTCTATTCCAGCCTTAGTTATAGGTATAGCATCATCACTAGTATATCCAACAGACTGGCCACCAAGCCCTACACCCTTCCATCATGTATTAGTCACCTTGTCATAGTCATTGGACTTCTACTTCCCTTTATTGTATTGATAGTCATTACTGCTTAGTATACCTAGGCCACTTACTACATATAGCATTAGTTATAGCATAGCCACAGATATGGTAGGTATATAAGCTAGTCAGCAGGATAGAATATTCTCTGACTAATCAATAGCAGTGTTTATTTGTCCTATCCATTAAACTAATTGTATAGTTAGCTCAGAGTTGTGCTTACTCTCTTCTCTTATCCACCTTCTGCTCTTTGCCTCTTGCTTAGTTCTTAGTCATATCTGTGCTCTTTTGACCCATGCTCATCACTTAGGGTATTGTTATAGCTCAGTCAAGTTGTATGCATATCTTTGAGTCAGCCTTGCCTTTACATCCCCTCTAACTATCAACTCTGATAGGACTGTTATGCAAGTATACATTTTGAAGATACTAGATGATAAACTCTGTACTATAGCCATACTATATACTTTGCCCTAAGAGGACTATGGGTCATTTGTTTTGTCTGTACTAATGCTAAATAATCTGGCCAAAGACACAGTAAAGAAAGCTTTTTATATTGAGGAAACTCAATATACTGCTACAGAAGAAAAGGTTACTGCTGCCATTGCTGCTACTGTTTCATGCACTATCATACATTACCTTTGTAAAAAGGAACACAAGATAATGAAATGTCCACATTTTGTAACTACATAGTTATATATTAATAAAGACAATTTCTTCAAACCAAAGAAATGCAGTAGCTAACATGGAGGAAATTCTACAGCAAAGGCCAATGTAGCCAAAATAACTGAATCAGCAGAGGTTGAAGAAGGATGCAATAAGCCTGCTGTCAAAGCCAAAGCTGCCATTTGTTGATCCTCCTCCTCAACCTCATTGCTATCTAATGTCCTATGGAACACAGACTCAGGTGCTATAGTATATATGACACTACATTATGAGTAGTTCCTTTCAAACTTCCTTAAGTCATAGCAAGTTCCCATCAACCTCACAAATGATGCAACTGTGTATTCTGTTGGAAAGGGAGATATTCTGTTCAGACCAGCAGAGAATTACAGGAATGAAAAAGCTTTGAGTAATATAGTCATTACAAATGTCCTTTTTGTTAATAAGACCTATCTATTGCTAAGTACAGTTACTAACATCTCCAATTATCTTATCTGGACAGCACATGACCTGTCAATCAGCATGAGATTTTGCATGAGACCTTAGCAACCATGGGATTTTTTTGAATTATGAGCATTGGGGATTAGTATGAGATTTTGCATGAGACCTTAGTGACTATGGAATTTTTTTGGATCACAAGTATTTATTATGTGGAACCTAGACTATACATCTAGAACAACCTTGCTAAAAGCTTTCTTAGCAATGTTTGCTAGTGACAATTTTTAGTGATATAGGCACTTCACTTTCAAAATGAATATATAGACATGTGACTTCTTAGACCCTTCATTTTTCTTGTCTCAATTACTAATATACTTAAATAGCATCTACATACTGATATTCAGTATACTTTTTATTTTCATTCTGACATATAGTATACACTTTTTGACATTGAATATATATATTTGGTTGCTATCTTGACACTCAATATGCATTTCAGCAGATGCCATTATCTATGGTAACTATCTTTCTTTTTAGAATACATTACTTACAAACAGTATAAATACCCCCTGTATATACCTAGAAAAACAACAAAGAAATAGACAGAGCAACTCTGAGTACTTGGTCCTCAGTATTTCCCTCAGCTTCAGAGCTCATTTTTGTTCATCCTTGCCATCATTAACAGCTTAGCAACAAGCTTTAGTAACCTTGTCTTCAATTTAGCATAGTACCAAGTATAGGTGCCTTAGTGTTATAGTGTCTCAGCAACATTAGTGATTATAGCTAGCAATTAGTCCTATGTATTCCCCAAGTTCCTTCTTGTTTGACTTATATTCTTGCCCTATTTCTTCCTTGTCACTGGGCCTTTACTGACCTTAGCAACATCTTCTTAGCAATTGTTTACCTAGTAACTTGTGCCTAGCCCCTTTCATACTTTAGTGACTTTTGTTTACCTTACCTATATTTATATCATATACCACCTTCCTCTCTATTTCTATTCCATTTTTCATTTAGTGACTTAGTGATATATTATCAGCATTTAGTAACTTAAGCTGATGTTAATGACTTCTTTCACTTGCACCCCTTTCTCACCCTACTCTATACAGCTCTTGTTCTCTGGGACTATTACCAACTTGCCCTCAACACATATCCTATTGCCAGCTACCCTATCTGGCTGCCAGTGTACTCTAAGTCTTCCTTTTGGTTTCCTGCACAGCAGCTAGGCAGCATAGGAGTACATCATTTTGGAGCCTACTACAAGGGACTTAGGTAATCATTCCACCAGAAACCAGGGCCCAGGCAAAACATTGCTTGGAATCTACTGCTAAGTTATCTGACTCTTTGCTATTGACACCCTCTAGTACTTCACCAACTACCTAGTCCAAACTGCTAGCAAATGAATTAGAAGCCACTAGGAACCTCCTCAACATTAGCAAACTTCTTAGCAACTTCCCAGGAGTATTTGTGGAGAGCTTTCTTAGTGCTCCATTATTATTGCTATTAGCTACCAACTCTTCTGTCTTCTTCTCTGAGAATCATTCAACTTCTGCTTTACCAGTAGACCAACAAGTACTCCTTTCACTGACAATACTGACAATTGCTATAAATAACAATCCTGTTGCTTGCTATGCTTGGATGCCCTCTCATAATAATACAATAGCTTCTAAATGGGATGAGAACCACCCTAGGGAGCTCCCTTAATACTTCAAAGAATTAGAGTATCTTTTTGCTGACTGTGGTATTACTAATGATACCCAGAAAAAGGAATATACAGCTTGCTATGTTTCTTATGACATGGCAGAAACTTAGCTTGACTTATCAGAATTTAGCAACAACTTAACAATTAGCAACAACATTCCCTGGCCTTACACATATCAGGAATAGAAAGCAGTAGTGCTTAGGTTATACCCTGGAGCTGATGCTAGTATATGGTATATAGTTGACAATCTTGAGTGACTTGTCAACCAGACCTTCAATAGCAGTTTAGTGACATTAGGATGATTTTCCAACTACTATTGGGATTTCCAATGGATTGCTAGATGGCTCCTTGCTAATGGCAAACTTTACTGAAATGAAAAATATCACTCATTTCAGCAAGGTATTCCTACATTGCTTTGGTCTAAAATCATCTGCTGGCTTAAAATCATGCTTCTTGACCACCACCCCAAAGATCCTTATGATGTGGAGCAGGTCTTTGAAGGTGCAAAGTGAGTATTAAAGGGTACTGACACAGTGACCACTAAGTCTACTGCTACCACCATATCTGTTGCTAGTACTCCCAGTATCATTCCAGCACCTGCCATTAATGTTCCCACTATGCTACCCTCTGCTTCTAAATGTGAAGCTATTGAATTAGCAATAACCACAGTGATCATTAGTACTCTGGAATGCCTGGAAGTACTTTTCACTAACAACAGTCAGCCCCACCAGCAAAATCAGTTCAACAACTTTAGCCACTTCTGTGGTGAATCTTGTCATATTATGGTATGAGGCACTTGTATCCAGCTAAAACATATGATCCAGCAGGGTAAAATCCATCAAAATGCTAAAGGCAAGATTGTTTTACCATCTGGTGCTATGATCCTAAATTACTTTGGCAAATAGCTTTATAAGGACCATATTAAGGAATGGCACTGCCTAAACCTTGGACAGATTATTACTGGCAGACTTTCATCCAATGCTAACCCAGATTCAGAGCAAGCAACTATGCAGCAGTCACTAATCCACAAGGTACTACAGTAGAACATTGCTACCAGCAGATCACTAATAAAGGACAAATGTATTAAGGCCTTAGAATGAGAGCTATTTGCTCTGCAATGAGCTGGCAAAAAATTTGATAGTGTACAGGTTCCCAGAGCTCCTTACCAAACCACTAGCAACAAGGCCCCTATTCCATCAGTAGCTAGTGATACACCAGTGATTGCCCCTTTCCCTGACCACATACCAACTTCTACTGCTAAGCTAGTTGACAAAGGCAAAGCACCAGAAAGATCTGTCACTAAGGATTTGCCCCCAGTTGCTAAGCCCACTGAATCCATTTCCCAGCCACTGGTAGACCCATTTTCTGGAATCCCTGCTTGCTACACTCCACCTGCTAACAGGAATTTTGCTACTCCAAATCACTGTAATAATACCACTTATAGGACTATACCCCCCATCTATGATATTGAATAATCAAAGGCCATATTTGATCAAGTTTTAAGCATCCAGGTCACAGTTTCAGTTAGCAAGCTCTGCTCTATGGCACCAGACATTAGAAATCAGCTTAGGACCACCATTATGCCCAAGCAACTAGCAGGAATGAATGTAAACATAGTACAGGATCCTAGCAACATTTTTGAAGAAGCATTACTAATGTTTGCTATGGATGAGCTATAGTTTTCACTAAGTTTCAATACTAGTACTGCTAATGAAGTCACCTTGGACCAGGCTAAGGTCTCTTCAATTGACCCAGTAGAGGCCTACATTGAGTTGCTACCTCCTGGGGAGAAGCTAGAAGTTTTAACAGTTACTAAGGATTTTCAGTCACTAAGGTCCATCACAATGCTAATCAACAATCAAGAAGAAATAGAATGCATCATAGATAGTGGTTCCCAGATTATCTCCATGTCAGCAGAAGTTGCTAACAATCTTGGCTTATCCTACAATTCTGGTATCATCTTGAATATGCAGAGTGCTAATGGCACATTGGATAGATCATTAGGACTTGCCAGGAATGTACTCTGTACCATTGGTGATTTGACACTATATCTCCAGATTCATGTATTATGGTCCCCCATCTATAACATTCTCCTTGGTTGCCCCTTTGATGTATTAACAAGAAGTGTGGTCAATACTCTTAGCAACATCAAGACTATAATTACAGTTACCAATCCCAATATAGGCATGCAATGAATGATACTAATATTTCCCCATGGGAAATATAAAAGAAACAATTGTCAAAAGGTTTACTATGAGACAGAACTACCCCAGTCCTTTCAGCATTGATCAGAATAGTGACAATGCTAATAACTTAGCAACTATTATCAGCTATGACTATTCAACTGGTCTAGTGACTTGTATAGCTTCTTGTGATTTGGATGACAATGTTTTACTTACAACATCTTGCACACATACAGACTCTTCCTTAGCCTACCTATATGTTACCACTAGTGATTTTTGCTCTTCTTCATTACCTCCTTAGTCTTATTTTGTTTCTACCAATATTTCTAATTCTTTGATTCTTGGACAGACTTTACCCCTTGATACTTGTATTACAGACATTGCACCTACATATGTTAACATTCCTTTCTCTGCACAGTATATTGCTAACAATCCCACTAAAAGAAAAGAAGTACAGGTGAAGAGGAAATACAAGCCAGTCACTATGAAGATCAAACCTATTGCTGGACACATTAGCAAAGATTTCAGAATCAAGTGACAAATCCTTAGCAATCCACTAGTGACTATGCTGCCACTCAATCCAAACCCTCCCCTATTTATACCAACTCAGTGATTCACTAGCAATCAACAAGTGACATTTGTTAAGGACCACAATACTGGCTTTCTTACTAGCAATGAACTAAATATCCTCATTGACCTTGTCACTAAGCAGAAAAAGGCTTTTGCTTAGGAAGACTCTGAACAAAGAAACTTTCACTCCAATTTCTTTCCCCCAATCAGGATACCAACAATTTTCCATATCCCCTGGGTTTAGCATAATTGTCCTATTCCCCCAGGACTCAAGAAAGAAGTATGCAAGATTATCTATGACAAGATTAAGGCTGGTGTCTATAAGCTCTTGAACTCTGCTTATCAATCTTGCTAGTTTTGTATCCTCAAGAAGAGTGGTAAGCTCTAGATTGTACACAGTTTAGAGCTGCTAAATTGTGTCACCATATACTATTCTAGAGTACCCCCTTTTTCAGATTATGTCACCAAGTCTTTTGCTGGACAAATTTGTGGAGCAATACTAGACCTCTTTGTTGGTTATGATGAGCAACTAATTGACCTGATCTCCCATGACTTAATGACATTCCAGACCCCATTTGGCACTCTTTGTTTAGTGACCCTACTGATGGGTTGAACCAACTTAGTACCAATCTTCCATGACAACATTATCTTCATCCTGCAGCCTAAGATCACCCATAACATACTCAGTTTTATCAACAACATTAGTGCTAAGGGTTCCAAAGACTGGAAGCTCATTAATAGTATTCCTGCTAAGCATCCTACTAACCCAAATATTTGCTTAGCTCTCTGGGAGTTCTTTGAGCTTCTTAACCAGATTCTTCAGCAAATGAAGTATTGTGGCAGTACATTTTCTGGTCACAAGCTTATCTTATTGTACTCCAATGTTCAAGATCTTGGGACACATTTGCATGCCTAGTAGTTGAGTTTCAGATGAAAGTTGCTTAGCCTTGCTCTAGTGATGGAGTTCTTGCCAGTCACTATTTGAAGTTAGAGCCTTTTTAGGCACAGTTGGCATCCTTAGGATTTTCATTAAGAATTTTGCTCATTCTACTAATGACTTAACAAAACTCACATATACCAGTGTTCCTTTTGAGTTCAGTCCTGACCAAGTCAATGCCTAGCAAAACCTTGTTAATACTCTCAAAGATGCTAAGCCTCTAGTCCCCATTGACTATGAATCATCTGACTCCATCATCTTAGTAGTTGATACATTTTACATTACTATAGGTTACTACCTCTGTCAGTGCCATAGCAACAACTATAAAGAATGTCACTACAATTGCTTTGGATCCATCACACTTAATGACAGGGAATCATGATTCAGTCAGTCTAAGTTCAAGCTCTATGACCTCTACCATGCTCTGCAGGCCTTATAGATATACCTTATAGGAGTTAGAAACCTCATTATTGAAGTCAACACTTGCTATATCAAGGGTATGCTTCAGAACCCTGACATTCAGCCCTCTGCTAGCATGAATTGCTGGATCATAGTAATTTTGATATTCCACTTTGAGCTTGTGCATGTTAAAGGTACCTTCCATGGCCCAGATAGACTTTTATGATGACCACTATAGCCTAGTGACCCTCTTTCTAACAATAGCAACAACTTTATATATGAGGATTGGATTGATTGACTATATGGCTTCATTCACCAAGTCCAGCTCCCCTTCTTTCTACTTTGTCATGTCTCTTCAGTTTCACAATCAATGCCCCCAGTCCTTGAGTACCAGCCCTTAGTAACATTTGTTAGTGACACTTTTGATCCAGCAGCCCTATGTTTAGTGACTACTAATGATTTTCTGCCTTTATAGAATAATGCCACTATTATATATAGTGACATGCCATATTCTGCTAAGGCCATTGCTAGTGATGCTCATATTGCTTTGGTCCAGAAGTGGCTTAGCAATTTAGTCAGGCCAAATGACTTTAGCAATGATGCCTATGCCAAGTTTATTTGCTATGCTACTATATTCTTTACAGTAGATGGTAAGCTTTAGCAATGAAATAAGGATAGTGCACACAAGTTATTTATTCTGAGTGACTGCCACTTATGAATCTTGCAAGCAATACATAATGACTTGAGCTATAGAGAACTTTTCACTACTTGCTCAGCTCTATTGGAACACTTTTGATGGCCCCAAGTTAGTACAGATATTGTATAGTATATTCATACATGCCATATCTGCTAGATT
The DNA here is from genome assembly GCA_018851325.1 of Termitomyces sp. DKA19. Taxonomy (NCBI): domain Eukaryota; kingdom Fungi; phylum Basidiomycota; class Agaricomycetes; order Agaricales; family Lyophyllaceae; genus Termitomyces; species Termitomyces sp. DKA19. Next base: position 8,643 of record JABCKS010025032.1, on the reverse strand, counting down.
TACCAAACAACAAAAGTACTTATTCTACCAGTTGTTGCTACACCAGCATCCTTGTTCAGCAAGATATACATTGACACTATGTTCATGCCACCTTTCAATAGATTCAAGTACATCATCCAAGAACATTGTTCACTAATACATTATCCCAAGTTCTGTATACTTGCTAGAGAGAATAGTAATGCTATTGCTAAGTGGTTATATGAAGATGTCATTTGCTGCTGGGGAGTCCTTAGCAAAATTGTTACTGACAATAGCACTTCCATCCTGAAAGCTGTGGCCTACTTAGCAAAGAAGTACAACTTGCACCATATTTGGGTCTTTGGGTACAACAAGCACACTAATGGCATAGTTGAATGACCTCACTTTGATGTTTGCTAGGCTCTTTTCAAGGCAGTGGACAGTGATCAATTCAGGTGGAGTACTGCATGTTATTTAGTCTTTTGGTCAGAATGTGTTACAGTGCACAAGCAAATGGGTTGTTCCCCCTATTATACTGTTACTGATACCCATCCCCTTCTTCCTACTGACATTGTTGAAGCAACATATTTACAACCACCACCAAATTCCCTTTTGTCTTCTACTGACCTTATAGCCTGCTGAGTGATTAATTTACAATGTCACTAAGAAGATCTTGAGTGACTCCATGACACTGTCCTTAGTGCTTGTTGTTTAACTGCTATTTGTTTTGAAGCAAAACATGCTGCTACAATTTACAACTATAACTTTCAGACTGGTGACCTTGTATTAATGAGGAATACTAGAATTGAGGTGACTCATAACAAAAAGATAAGGCCTTGTTACTTAGGCCCTTTGGTAGTAATATCTCATAACCATAGAGGCACTTACATTCTTTGTGAATTAGATGGTTCAGTTTTGCATCAACTAGTAGCTGCCTTTTGCTTGATTCCATATTTTGCTAGAGAGCATATATCAGTACCTAGTAATGCTTTTGACATCAATACTTTCCACTTATATGAACTCAAACAAACTAATCTAGTGGATGATGATAATGTTAGCAATGTTGCTAATGAAACTAATAACTAAAAGCCATTTGCTAAACTATAACAATATTCATTTCCAATTTTACTTATTCATTTATTATACAGTCAGAAAAACCATCACCTACAATACAAAAACATTAAGTTCTTCATTTTGTCTAGTTTTATATTATCTCTTGTTCATTTAAGTACTTCACAGACTTTTACTTCTGAATATTTTTCACTATGATGCTGTGCTTAGTGACTTTTTGCTAGCAACTAGCATGCTCTTAGGGTTTTTATGCTATGATGATTTATTGAGCATTTCCCCTTGTTATTACTAGTGCTAAGTGATAATTGCTAGTGCATAGCAATTATTCTGTCTTTGTCCTTTCTTCTTGAACCTCAGCCCCATTCAATTTTATTTATCTTCTGTTTCTAATATTGTTTTAATTGTCTTCTGACTTCAGTTCATTATGTTACATTTTGAAGGCCCCTTAAGGGGGCCAGTCTACATTACAATACAGCAAGATATTAAGCCCCTTAATGGGGCTAGTCTACAATAATAACAAAAAGATATAAAAATATTTACAAGGGATAGTAATTGCTATGTATCAAGGTCAGTGTTGTCACTGGACATATCCTTTATCTCCTCTCCTCCCTTGATTCTGTTCTCTTCCTGCCTAGTAAGGAAAGCTTGACAGTCCTGACAATAGCTCTCCAAAGTTGCCAGCAACCACTTAGTAATGGAATAACAAGTTTGAGCCTTGAAGAGAGTGGCTCTAACTTCATCTAGAGACTGCTAGAAATGGTACTCCAGCCCAGCTGCCCTCTCCTTGAACCCCATAGCAAGGAGGCTAGCATCAATGGCTCCAGTAGAGCTAGGTCTTCACTCAGCCACCTCATATTGTTGTTGCCCACCTCACACATGGGGGCCAGAGTACAAAGCACCTAGTGACATTATTATTAGTGAAATAGTTGGCAGCAGAACAAACTTCAAAACTCACTGGCACTGGAGTTGCTGCTACCTCACTTTTATCCACTGCCTCTGCCACTGCCTCTTCCTTGTCAACCTTAGCTTCCTCAGTTACCTTGACTCCACTCCATTCCTCTCTATTGTCTTCTTCTGAGTCTACTCCTGCACTGCCCTCCTCTGTTGCCAACTCCACAATTACTACTACTGATGTTACTGCCCATATTTCAATGTCTTTCTCTGGTTCAGGCATTTCAGCACTAGCAACTATGCAGGGCTGCTTCACTTTGGCCAAGGGCACATTATTGCTATTGTTGCCAGAACTGTCACTGTCACTTACAAGACTAGGGGCTGCTTTCCTGATGGGCTGCTTTCTCTTAGTGACTTTTCAACTTCTGAATGTCCCATCTTGCATCATCAGCAAGTTTAAGCTTGAATGCTTAACTTGGATAGGTTGCCTAGTGGCTGCTAATTCCTGTTGTCTCTCCAAGAAAGCCCTTGCCTGTCTCACCAAAGTTGCTTATATTGCTATCTTAGTGATAAAACTGTCAATCCTACTCTATGAACATTGTCCATAGTAAGAACAGTCCTTTCTTGAGCTATTGCAACAATAGTAGAGCTGAGCACCAGTGGGGTACCAACAACCCTTGGGGTTGTTGTTGGCCCAGCAATTGTTGCACTAAAAAAATATCATTACTAAGGATGAAAGAAAGAAGTCACTAGAAACTTACTGCTCCTTGTTTAATTTTGAATGCTTGTTGCTCAGTTGGTGACACCATCACTTTCCCTTTGGCCTTCTTCAAGATGACACTAGCTTCCAGACCTGTATCCACTACAGTTGTCACTCATTGCCACTTGAGAAGATCTGTCAACTCCTTATTGGTAAAAACCTCTTGTATCAGCTTTTAGAAAAATAATCAGTATAAGTTTGGACTTGATAAGGATCTTGGGACTTACCTCAAATATGTCCTCCTTCTCTCCTCCTCCATAGCTTTGCCTTTCCCCTTACTCTTAATCTTTGGAGTTGTTGCTATGGCTAGCAACATTGTTAACTTCCTAGCTACATCACCAACTACACATTTGGGAATGGAAGGTCCTGCCTCCCTGTCAATAGTTCCCTTACCTTGGCTTGAACTAGTTGCTACCACCAGCTCATGAGAGGGGTGCTGAAAGAAAAATTTGTCATCAGGAGAAAGCTCATCAAATAACCAAAGATACTTTAGCAATGTTGCTAATTTGGGTGACATTACTATTACTTACCATTATGCCAGCTTCAAGATCTTCCAGCAGGTACTCTAATGAAGAAGGGAGAAAAGGGGCCTAGCAAGATTGTTAACTATTGCTACAAGAAAAAGTAGAGTTTTGAACTTACAAAGTGTTTATTAAAAACCTTCATTTACTCTTCCCCTTTGAAATGCTTATAGAGGGCTCAACACTCCCTATTCACATCTGCTACTTCCAGCCATTTCAGACCACTGCTAGCAGTCTCAAATCAACAAAGCCATGTCTTGATAATAGCAGTGGCTGCACAATGAGGATTTGTCACTAATTGTTGGCAGACAGTCACTAAAATGTGACTGGCCTTCCCTAGGAAGACTTTGGCTATGGTGCATTTGTTGATCTGATTGGCAATGAGGGAGGCCATAGCAATTGGTCAGAGATAAGATCTGAGAGAGAAATAGAGAAGAAAAGTGGGGAGAACTAGGTTGAAGTTTAGCTAAGCACCAGTCTTTTATACACTTTTTCTTTTCTGCATGCAGACCATTCAAGTAATTACAGGACTTGGTTGACTAAGGACAGTCAAGATTTCAGCATAGGGAAGGATGATAAGACCTATCTATTACTGAGTACAGTTACCAACATCTTCAATTATCTTATTTGGACAGCACATGACCTATGAATCAGCATGAGATTTTGTATGAGACCTTAGCAACCATGGGATTTTTTTGAATCATGAGCACTGGGGATTAGTATGAGATTTTGCATGAGACCTTAGTAACTATGGGATTTTTTTGGATCACAAGTATTTATTATGTGGAACCTAGACTATGCATCTAGAACAACCTTGCCAAAAGCCCTCTTAGCAATGTTTGCTAGTGACAATTCTTAGTGATATAGGCACTTCACTTTCAAAATGAACATATAGACATGTGACTTCTTGGACTCTTTATTCTTCTTGTCCCAATTACTAACATACTTGAATAGCATCTACACTTCAGATACTGATGTTTGGTATGCTCTTTATTTTCATTCTGACATATAGTATACACTTTTTGACATTGAATATGTATGTTTGGTTACTATCTTGACACCCAGTATGCATTTTGGCAGACACCATTACCTATGGTAACCATCTTTCTTTTTAGAATACATTACTTACAAACAGTATAAATACCCCCTATACAAAACAACAAAGAAATGGATAGAGCAACTCTGAGTACTTGGCCCTCAGTATCTCTCTCAGCTTCAGAGCTCATTCTCATTCACCTTTACCATCATTAACAGCTTAGCAACAAGCTTTAGCAACCTTGTCTTCAATTTAGCATGGTACCAAGTATAGGTGCCTTAGTGTTATAGTGTCTCAGCAACATTAGCAATTACAGCTAGCAACTAGTCCTGTGTGTTCCCCAAGTTCCTTCTTATTTGACTTATATTCTTGCCCTATTCCTTCCTTATTGCTGGGCCTTTACCAACCTTAGCAATATCTTCTTAGCAATTGTTTACCTAGCAACTTATGCTTAGCCCCTTTCATACTTTAGTGACTTTTGTTTACCTTACCTACATTCATATCACATACTGCCTTCCCCTTTATTCCTATTCCATTTTTTGTTTAGTGACTTAGTAACATACCATTAGTGTTTAGTGATTTAGACTGACATTAACAACTCCTTTCACTTGCACCTCTTTCTCACCCTACTCTATACAGCTCTTATTCTCTGGGACTATTACTGACTTACCCTTTACACATATCTTATTGCCAGCTACCCTATCTGGTTGCCAGTGTACTTTAGATCTTCCTTTTAGTTTCCTGTACAGCAGCTAAGCAGCATAAGAGCACATCATTGTACCTCATTTAGCCAACAATTTACTTTTCATCACAATTCTCAGTGTGCATCAAGGATTCACTGTCACTTTCTGCAGTTGCAAAGTCTTCTTCAACATTCAAAATGAGCTTATCCTCTTGGCTACTATAGATAAGACTCATACATCATATCTGGATAGAACAACAGTTGTCTTCTCACCAAAGTATGCTACAAATCTCACTCAGATTGGCCCAACATCCTTCACCAAAGTTGACAAAAATTTGCTCCATTGATAACTGTGCCATTTGAGTGCCAACCACCTCAACCAGCTCATCAAGAATAGCCTTACTGAGGACCTGAAAATTATATCAGACTCCTCTCTCCAATATATGTATGAACTGTGCATTGAAGATAAGCAATACTGTGCTCTTTTCTGCAAGTTGTAGATCAATTCACAGAAGTTCTTAGAAGAGAATTCTCTGATGTGCATAGTCCAATAGCAGTAGGTGCACACTAACATAATTGGGGATGGTAGTGCATCTTTGTAGATGATAGCACACACTGGATAGAAGTTTATATTATGTAGTAAAAGAGTGATACCTTCAGTGCTTTTAAAGAATACAAAGCACTTGTTGAGCAACAAACAGAAGCCAAACTCAAGTGCCTTCATTATAAAAAAGGTGGCAAATATATTTTGAATGAGTTTCTAGCATTCTGCAAAACTGAAAGGATCAGGCAAGAATTCATGAACACATCTACTCTTCAGCAGAATGGGGTAGCTAAGTAGCTAAACAGTAATATATAAGCCACCACTACCACCACCTCTCTCATTATATTCTGAAATTTCCTCTGAACAGTCTTTATAGGATGTTGATGTTAGAGGTGTGGATGCTTATGGAGAATGTAAAGTAGCTTTCACTTTAAACATAGACTCAGATGAGGCACTGCTTCTTGCAGGCTGTGCATTCATGGAGTATAGAGTTGATTTTGAGGGATATGGTGCTATGTGTGCAAATGTTATGACTGTGTACAAAATCAGGGCATATGACATGAACCCCTAATCTTATAAGGAAGCAATGCAGAGTGAGAATGCTACAGAGTGGTTCCAAGCAATATGTGAGAAGATGAATGCACTGAGGGACAATGGTACTTGGCAAGCAGTTTATCTCTCAGTAGGCCACTATACCATTAGTTCTAGGTGAGTCTTCAAGATGAAGTACCTACCTGATGATGCTATTGATTGCTTCAAAGCACATGTTGTAGCACAAGGTTTCAGCCAGCATCTAGGTATTGATTTTGATGAGACATTTGTATCAATGGCTCAATGAGCTGCTGTCTATACCATCCTTGCTCTTGCTGCTGCTGAGGACATACATCTGGAGTCTGTCAACATCTCATCTGCTTTTCTTCATAGCATAGTTGATGCAGAGCTTTACATGAAATTTTCCAAGGGCTTTGTTGAAACTGTGCAGCCTGGTATCAAATGTAAGTAGAGTAATGGCAATGCATGTGCTCAGCTTCAAAAAGGCATATACAGTTTGAAGTAGGGTGCTAACTTGTGGAACATACAAATGTATGAAGTCTTTCTGAAGCTTGGGTTTGTCCAGATTACCTCAGACCTCTGTGTGTATGTTTATCTTCAAGGAGATGTATGGATCATTATCCCAGTATATGTCAATGACATGACTCTTGCTTCCAAGTCCTTGCCAGCTATTCTCAAAGTTATTTCAGAGCTTCACAAGTATTTTAAATTGCATTACTTGAAGCCCACTATAGGTTTACTCAGCATTGTTGTCACTTGTGATAGGCCTAGCCACAAGTTGTGGATTGACCAAAGGTCTTATGCCATTGAGGTTCTCTCCCAATTTGACATAATTGACTGCAAGACTGTCACTACTCCTCTTAAACCTGGTGCCTGCCTCCCCAAGTCCAATACACTCAGTAGCCCAGAAAAGGTAGAGAAAATGAGGAAGATTTCATACATACAGGCTACTAGTGCCCTCCTGTATCTAGCCATGTGCATGCACCCTGACATAGTACATGCTATCAACATATTCTGTCATTTCAATGCTTTTTCAGGTCTCAAGCACTGAAAAGCTGTCAAGCACCTCATGTATTACATTTGTGGCATTCTCAACTACAAAATTGAATATTCTGCTGATTCTCCCTCATCACCTTTTGTGGCCTATGCAGATGTGGACCATGGCAGCAAACCTGATAATGGGCAGTCTATGATGGGCTCAGTTCTCATGGTATCTGACAGGGCAGTAAGCTAGATGTCTAAATTGCAGACCATAGTTGCTCTATCCACCATTGAAGCTGAGTTTGTGGTGGCAAGTAAGACCAGCTAGGAACTTTGCTGGCTGCACAATTTCCTTACTGACATTGGTGCACCTCAGTTGACACCACTGATTATGAACATTGATACTCAATCTGCTATTTCAGTCTCTAAACAACCAGAGCATATGGGTCACCTGAAACATCTTGATTGTCATTGGTTCTGGCTATGACAAGCAATGCATGATGGTAAAATTAAGCCTGTTTACATTCCTTCTGAGGACATAGTTGCTGACCTCCTTACAAAAACCCTCACTCAAGATGTCATCAATAAGCTGTGGAGGAAGATGGGGATCATCAGGGAGTTCTCTCAAGAAAAGCTTTGGTGACATTGTGGGCACTATATTAGGTGGAAGTGTTAAAACCAAGGTGTTAGTAGTACTACAACCTCTTTTTGGGTGATACTAGTCTGTCTTACAAGATGGACTAGACTATTTTCACAGCCTGGACATCTTGCATTCTCATCTACTGAATATGAGACTCCAGGTATATATAGACAGACACTCTTTATAATTATTATTGTAACAGATCATATATATTACAGCATATAATATAAAATTATTATTACTTCATAGCTATTACTAATTATTTCTTATGTAATTACTATATAAGTCATGAGGTTACTTATGTAACCTCAAGTAGTCTTTTTTGCACAACCATAGCCAGAATCAATTGATAGGTTCTGACTTATGGTCTAGTGTATAAAAAGCTCAGTAATAGCATTACATTTTTTTTAAGTCAACCTACATTGACTATCTTTGCTATGGCAAGCAACTAAACTTCCTTAAAAGGAGTTCTAACTTTATTATCTGTAATTGCACTAGAACAGTCTTGCTCCATTATAGTAGTGGATGGGCATATCAATGTCCATAGAGAGAGGAGTTTCTGGGCATGATCCCAGGAACTTGGTGAGTGGAGCATCTTAGAATGCTTCACAGGGATTAGGAAGTAATGCCATGTCATATCATGCTGTGAGCATAGAAGGTGGAGGAATGTCAGGAGGCCTTTTTTCTGCTATGCCCACTCAACCATTTGATGAAGGTCAACAAGCTGTACAAGGTAGAGAGACTAGAGCAGTCTCTTCCAGTATGTGTTGTGCAGTGAGCCAAACTAAGCTACAAGAAAGCTCTGTAGTTGGAACTGTGCAACCTCAGCACACCTTATGTAATGGCTCATGCATGTTACAATATGTAATATACAATTATTGATATTATACACTTATTACTAATTATTAGTTATTTAATTTGTATATAAGTTGTGAGGTTACTTATATAACCTCAAGTAGTCTTTTTTGTACAACTATAGCCAGAATCAATAGATAGGTTCTGACTTA
>JABCKS010025031.1:12430-32155 GCA_018851325.1 Termitomyces sp. DKA19 | reverse complement strand
GATATAGTGGAGTCATCAGCATTGAGGCAAAGAAGTGTAAAGAGCAGAGGGCAGGTATTATAATGAGAGGAAGAGAAGTCCATTAAGGCTAGTTTATTGAGTTCAAATAGGGAGTGATGTTAAATGGACCATGCAAGCCCACTATCAGGGCATTCCATAATGTTTTTGATGGCTACATATGTCTCTTTGAGAAACTTTGCTACTGCAAAAAATATAAAATTGTCAACAAAACCTGCTGTAAGTTTTTGTTTATTAATGACATCTACTATGCCAATAAAGGGCATATTGTAGAATGCATAGTAAATTATAAAGAGAAGGCAACCTTGAGTGGTGCTATTAGTGATGTTAATCCAGTCAGAAATAAAATCATTGAATTTTAAGCATATACATCTGTTGGAGAGCATGCATTTGGCTAGCTAAGTATATATAGTGAGTACTTTATATTTCTGCATATTGTGTAGGAGATAGTCCTTGGTCATATTGAAGAAGGTCCTTTAAACATTGGGAAAGATTGTTGTTGCTACCTTACCTGCATGTTATGCCTTCTTAATCACCAAATATATAGCATTAGAGATATTATATTCTGAATGCCCACTAAATTGACCATTTGGAAATATCTCATATTTCTTTGGAAGGTGTGAGAAGTCAATGGCAGTAAGGGTAGAAAAGAGCTTACTGATAGTGTTCAACAGACTAATAGGCCTGTAAACTTTGGCAACATTATAGGTAGGGTTGTTTAGCTTGTAAAAAACCAGGGTTGTTGACTTAAGTTAGCTGGAATAGTAGACATCCAGATCAAAAATAGTATAAAAGATATAGTAGAGGTAGTCAAAGAGAGCCTCTGTGCACTGTTTCAAAACAATGTTTGGAATACTATCTAAACCTGCCACTTTCAACAGAGATAAGCTAGCAATGGCAGTAGAAATACAGTTATAGAAAAAGAAAGAAGAGCCAGGCAGAGGCTTAGGATATGCAGTATGTAGAAAAGAAAAAAGGGAGGGAGGAAGAGAAAAGAAGGACTCAGCTAGCATAGCAGCTTTCTCAGCATTGGTAGATGCCATGCTTAGGATTCTGTCAGTTATTGATACAAGGTCTAGTGCCTTGTTGTATACAAAGTCTGATAGCCTATTGACAATGTATTTGTTGACCAGGTAGAGTTGTCTTGTATCAATAATTTCCAGCCAGTCCCTCTAGTAGGTCTCTTTAGTAAGGCAAATTGCTGAGTTCATTTTGCATAAGAGCTTTAAGACTTTTTCCTTCAATGGATAATCAGAAATGTTATAGTATTTAAAGGCCTAGTTATATGCATGTTTTTTCAAGGCCTTAAGCTATTTAAGATTATTATTCCACCAGTATTTGGTGTGCAGGCAGGGCTTGCAAAGTGGGACCATGTCATCCCTAGCAACAATCTTCTATATGATAGCAAATAAATCAGCAACTTTACATTTAAAGGTAGCCTCTGTCATGATGCACTCAATGAGGAAGCAGGAGGATAGTTGCTCTATTAGAGCTTTCTCAAAGGCCAACCAATGGAGCAGAGGAGTGAGGAACTAGAAGCTCAATCTTAGTAATGATGGAGAAGTGATTAGTCAATAATAGGTAGAGAAATATATTAATATTGCAGAAAATAATGGGATCAATATCAGAGTGTGTTCTCCAGACATTGTCTGGCCTAGTCCACCTATCTGCAGAAGTCTGCAGAGTTGAGATCCCAGGTAGGAAAGCTAATTCCATATCATAGTCTGATAAAAAGTCTAGCAGAGACTGGATAAAGTTCTTTAGGGAGAATAAGTGGTAATTGCCTTAGGGGTCCCAGAGCAGGTGATGGCAGTTGAAATCACCAAGCTACACTATATAGTTGGTGGCTATAGGGTAGATAGGAGTAAGAGAAGAAAAAAGAAAAAGAGAAGAAGAAAGAAAGAAAGAAAGTGAAGATAGCATTCCATTATGGATATAATCATTATATACATTGAAAATAGACAAGTTTCTGAATTTATCAGCAAAGCAGACTGCTGTAATGTCTGTGGACATCATAGGCAGTCAGCATTACTACTAAGCATGTCTTCTATCTCTTCCTCCTTTCCCTCAATACTATTCTTTTTTTTTTAGGCCAAAAAAGCCTGGCAGTTGCCTCAGTACCCTTTCAATGTCACTACTAAATACTTAGCAACTATATACCTTACCTTCCCTTTAGCAACTCTATCTTTAATGCTTTTAGCTCTTGCTAAAAACTGTCACTCCATCTTTATGGCTCAGTCCTCATATCTTTAAAGCAATAATACTGGTATAAAAGGCTCTGGTAGACTAGGTCTTCCCTTAGTCATACTAGCTCATTGTTGTCTACCTGTCAGCAAGAGGCAAATATATAAAGTACCTAGTAACTAGTGTTAGCAAATTGACAAATGATAGAAAGAACTTTACACTTACTAGGACCTCAACCTTCATAGCCTCCTCAACTTCTTTCTACACTTACTCTATCTCTACCTCCTCTCTTATTTCAGCAATTTCTTCTCCTAGAGCCCTCACCTAGTCTTCCATCTCCTCTTCCTTGCCCTCAGTCTCCACTGCTGCCACTTTCTGCTCCTTTATTGCTAGCTTAACCTCCATTACTACCAAATTGCTTCTTGCACTGTTATAGCCATTATTAGTGGTGTTGCATCCTTCATTGCCACATCCTTTGACTCCTTATAGCTAGCCAGGGTTCATCATTGCTACTATTACTATCACTCCCACTTACCTTACTAGCAATCATCCTCTCACTCTTCTGGAGTCAATTACCTTTAGTGACCTCCTGTCCTCTTACTATCATCTTATCCTGTTCTATTGGCAGATTTATACTTGAGTACTTGATCTGAATAGACTGCTGAGCAGCTGCTAGTTTTTTCTGTCTTTTTCAAAAAGTTTCTAGCTTAATGAACAAGGGCAGCATGTATTGCTATCTTAGTAACAAAATAACTCTCTCTACTCCTTAAGAATTGACTATAGTAGGAACAGCCCTTTCTTGAGCTATTACAGCAATAGCAGAGCTAGGTGCCAGTAAGGTACCAGCACTTCTTGGAATTGTTCTTAGACCAGCAATTATTATATTGAAAAAGTTAGCAAAAGCCTAGTAATATTCAAGTAAAAACATACTGCTCTCTGCTTGGCCTTAAACTTATAACACTCTATAGGTGACACTGTTATTTTTCCCTTTGCCTTCACCAATACTATCCAAGCATCCATTCTGGTATTCACAATAGTTAAAGCCTTTCTTTAGTAAAAAAGTCTTACTAGCTCTTTCCTTTAACCTTAGAAGTTATCATTACTTTTGGCAATTTCACTGACTCCTTTGTAATATTACCAGTTATATACTTGAAAGTAGAAGGGCCAGCCTCTCCAGCATCCCCACAACTCTCACTATGCCCTGCTCCTATTGCTATTGTTAATTTATAAGGAGGGTGCCAGAAGAAAAACTAATTATTAGAAGAAAAATCTTTAAACAACTAGAAAATACCTTAGTAATGTCACTAGTTCAAGTAACACCATTAGCATTTACTGTCATTTTAACTTCCAGATCCTTAAGTAAAATTCTAAAGATAGTAAAGGAGGAGCCTAGCAACAGATGTTAGTAAAGTTAATAAGAAACAAGAATAGAAAGAACTTATAAAATGTTTGTCTAATTTTGCACCCACTCTTCTTCCTTGTACTTCTTATATAGAGCCCAGCACTCTCTGTCCACCTCACCCAGCTTGGGCCAGTCTAGTTTACTCCCTACCATTTTTAATTAGTACAGCCATGTCTTATAGATAGTAATAACTGCTAATTTAGAGTTCATTGCTAATTGGGCATATGCAGTGTCCAGAATGCAGCTGGCCTGTTTCAGAAATGCCTCAGCTATAGTGCACTTCTTCAACTGTTTGGCAATAACAGAGGACATAGTAATAGAATAGAGACAAAGATGAAAATTAGAAAAATGAGATGTTGGGAGATATTCCACTAAGCTGCACAGCTTAGTAGAATGTCTCCCAACATAAAGTTAACCTGACTGACCCAAATGGCCAGTAGATCAACCTCTGTAGTAGGCAATATGTCTGGCAGAGAACTAGCTGAGCACCACAAAGAATATTAATGATGTTGAGTGAGAAACATTATTAGTATGTAGTTACTGACCTTAGCAATTCCAGAATAGAGGGGGGTATCTACTGACTGGATGAGTTGGATTTACTTTATGTTGGGAGAACTTGTTAAAGTCCAGCTAAGTACCAGTCTTTTATGCACTTATCCCTTCCCCATATATAGGCTATACAAGCAATTACAAGACTTGGTTGACTGAGGACAGTCAAGATTTCAGCATAGAGAAGGATGATAAGACTTACTTGTTGCTAAGTACAGTTACTAACATATCTGACTATCTTATCTAGACAGCACATGATCAGAGAACATAGTGTGGGACTAGTATATCATTTGTTATTTTGTTGATTCTAGTTTTACAAGTCACTAGCAAGTCACATGATTTATTATATATTATCTGGCCCCTAGATTTGGAACAAGGTAGCCTTTTACATGAGATCTTAGCAACCACAAGACTTTTGGATCATGAGCCCCATCATATGGAGTCTAGCCCTTGGACCTAGAATGACTAGGCCAAGACCCTCTTTAGCAATAATCACTAGTGACAGCCCTTAGCAATATGGGCACTTCTCTTTTAAAAAGCACAGATCAAAAGAACATGTGACATAGACCCTTCATTTATTTTATCTCAATTACTAACATACCAGAATAGCATCTACACTTCAGATATTGATATTCAGTATGCTCTTTTATTTTCTATTTGACACATATTATGCACTTCTGACATTGCATAATTACATTTAGTTACCATCTTTTACTGAATATATATTGCAGACAGTTTGACAGATGCCATTACTTTCAGCAACAATCTTTCCTTTCTTAATTACATTACTTAAGAATAGTATAAATACTCCTTGTACATACCTAGTTCAAAACCAACAAAGGGACTATTGAAGATTGTAGAGAAATATGGAAGTCCTCAGTCACTTCAATAATATGTAGTCAACTGAGTATATCAATACCTGTAGAGAGATACAAAAGTCTACAGGAGATTGTTTAGTTGTGAGTAAGAAAAAAAAATAGAAGTTTGCTCACTCTCAGTCACTCCAATAATATGTAGTTGACTGAGGGTGGCTTTGTGTATTGTATGTCTATCTAGGATAAAATTGTTAAAGTTTGATTGCCAGTGTTGATTGCCACCCAGTATGTAGTGGCTAGTTTATTATGAAAAAGGTAAATGATAATATAGCTTGATGGGCATATGGGCACTCAATACAAGTCATTCCTCAACAAAGATTCCAAGTACTTTGCCCTCAGTATCTCTGCCTCAGCTTCAGATCTTTTCTCTGGTTATCCTTGTCATCATTAATGACTTAGCAACAAGCCTTAGCAAACTTGTCTTTGATTTAGTGTGGCACTAAGTATGGGTGTCTTATAGTGTTTTCAATATTTTAGTGATGTTAGCAATTACAGCTAGCAACTAGTCTTTGTGTTTGTCCCTTGTTCCTTAACAGCTTTGCTCACATCCTTGTCTCCCATCACTCCCTCATTACTAGGCCCTTGCAGACCTTAGCAACTTCCCCATTCCTACCAATCTTGTGTCTAGCAACTTATTGCTTCCCTTTCTCCATCCTTTAGCAACATTTGCTTACCTTCTTACTGACACCTTATTTCTTATTGCTTAATCCTCTCTCACCCTTAGCAACTCCTCTGCCCCACAATCCCTTAGCAATTCTTTCATCTTCACCTCTTTCCCCTTTTTCACTTGGTGACTGAGCAATCTTTTGTTAGTATCTAGTGACTTAGGCTAGCATTAGTGACTTCCTTTACTTCCCCTTTTGCCCCTTTACTACCACATTTCAGCTCTTGTTCTCTAGGACATTTACCAACTTGCCCTCACCCCTTTCCTACTACCAGCTACCTTATCTAGTTGCCAGTGCACTTATAAGTTTTCTTCTGGGTTTCCTGCACAGCAGCTAGGCAGCATAGGAGCACATTACGGGTACAATATATTGATCAGCTCAGAGTTCTATCACAAGATGAACGTCATCCAAGCAGTCGAGAAATACAAAATCTCAATTCTACCTATTCAAGTTATTGTTGTTCAGTTAACACTTGACAATTCCATCCTCTCAAATGAGCATGCAATCAATCCTTTTGATGTTCAATTTTCCAACGTATTCAAGGCATCCATGAAAGGTAATTTGGCTTCTGTCAACTTCTACGTATCGACATTCCTCGAAGGCATGTTTGCCCTACCAATTTGACCTTCAGTTAATTCCCCAACGATGATTGTATCCTTGTCCTCAAATAAAATGAGATTTGGTATCAATCCAATTTTTTTTTCAAGATACTTGACAACGATTGTTCCCTGCGCTATCTTACCCTATTTTCCATGCTGCATACTCATGTCTTGATACATATGTTGTGCGCAACATCACAGCTGGTTTTTTCCTGTCTTTATATGTAAGTAGTACCTGTGTTTCGTCTCGCTTACGCCCTACCCAATCTATGGACTTATAGTATAGGGCTGATAGCCTGTATGATTTTTAGAACAACCATCGGAATTATCGCTATCTAAACGACTGTGCCATGAGTTGCCGTATTGTGACTATCAAGACATACAACGAAAGTTCTCAGGGAGGAGAATGTTGAGGAACATAACATTATACGTTAGAGTCACTGCAGCTTACGCACTTGAGCAAGCTGTATTGACGTACGTTGGCTCAGTCAGGGAATAGACCAAGATAGAGATAAGGAGAGAACAAGGGAGGATGTTGCAGGGATTCGTCGAGACTTGTAGTCGAACAGAATGAGCTGAAGCCCTGTGTTGAATTGCACGTCACTGGAATGAAATAAGGCGTAAGTAATAATAAAAAGTTTAAAATAGAAGAAAGAAGAGGAGAATATAATGAAATATACGTATGTGCGAGAAGAGAGTCGAGAGCAGGTATCATGAGGAAATTTGTCGAGAGTGGGGTCACGGATCATTGATCGATGCTCAATAGGACTTCAGCCTGGTGTAGCGAGGAATCGTGACAGACTGGTTCACTCGAGACCCTCGGATGCGACCATATATCGTGGCATTTCGTGACGTATAAAGTCTTGGCCACTAAGTATAGGTATACAAGAAGTTCGCGAACGTCCACTTGCACGATGCTCGAGATCACCCGACCTCCCTCAGTGGGTATTATTAATCTTGCTGACGGATAGCTCTCAATTCGACCTTTTCCTAGTTCATGTGCATTCACTATGCAACCAAGAACCCTTCAGAATATCTTTTGCACAACAGCTATTGCTTTGTTTCAAGCAAGTATCTCACATTCTACGTTCACTGATCCGGCAGTCCTTGATGCATGTTCTGGCTATTCTGCGACAAATGTTACGACCGCTGGTGCAACATTAACGGCAGACCTCGTCCTAAATGGTGAAGGATGCGCAGTCTTTGGGCCAGACATCGAAAAACTTGCGTTGACGGTGGTCTATGAGACAGGTACATTTGACATACCATTAACTCTAATTCTTCGGCGTAAAAAATCTCAGATACTCGCATTCACGTCAAGATAATCGACGCTGCCTCATCACGCTTTGAAGTGCCCGAATCAGTTCTTCCTCGACCTAGCCCAAACCCGAACATTTCTTCAGAAAGCGCAGCCATCCAGTTCAACTACACTGACTCTCCCTTCTCCTTTTCGATCTACCGAACTACCTCGCACGAGGTGCTGTTCTCCACCGCCTCACATTCTCTCATCTTCGAGCCTCAATACCTACGTGTGAAGACAAACCTGCCTTCGAACGCCAATATCTATGGGCTTGGAGAACATACAAACCCCTTCCGTCTTCCGACCGAAAATACCACGCTTACCTTGTGGTCGCGGGACGCGAACGGCATCCCGGTCGGCACAAACCTTTACGGAAATCATCCCGTGTACTTTGAGCACCGGACCACAGGGACACATGGGGTCTTTTTGCTCAACGCAAATGGTATGGATATCAAACTCACTAATACGGGTGGAACCTCGCTGGAGTATAACGTGATCGGTGGAGTGCTGGATTTCTATTTTCTTGCTGGAAGTGCAACAGATCCTATGGAAGTCGCGAGGCAATACGCAGAAATAGTAGGAACGCCTGCAGAAGTTCCGTATTGGTCGTTTGGGTTCCATCAATGTCGATTTGGATACAAAGGTAAGGCCATCTAATTGTCAGTCGCAAGTTTCGATTCTCAATGTTCTTCAGACTTCGTCAACGTCGCCGCTGTGATCTCGAACTATTCAGCTGCTGGTATTCCTCTTGAGACGATGTGGACTGACATCGGTATTTTATTACCCACTTTCTCTCTCGCCAAAGCACTGAACAACCTGATACTAGATTATATGGATGGACGGAAAATTTTTACAGTTGATCCTTCTTATTTCCCCTTGAATAGGATGAGGGACATTGTCACTTACCTTCACTCCCACAATCAGAAGTACAGTATGTCAAAATCCAATATTCTCGGTAGTATGAATTTACCGTTGGTTATATGAAGTCCTCATGACGGATCCCGCCGTTGCACAGACGCCCGGACAGGATTACGGGACGTACAATAGAGGCACCGAGTTGGACGTTTGGCTCAAGGCTGCAAATGGAAGTGACAGTATAGGACTAGTGTGGCCAGGTAAGTCTATATCTCTGTTGTTGAGCTGGAAAAGTTATTAAACTCATCCCTAACACATAGGCGTGACGGTCTTCCCAGGTTTGTGACGTTGTTCGTAACTTGTCCTGGACTCAACCTTTCCAGATTGGTTCCATCCCAATATCTCAGAGTATGTTATCCTTTATTTCGGGTGAACAGAGGCTGAAAAATACTTTCAACAGGTTCTGGAACAATGAGTTTGAGCTCTTCTACAATCCCGCTACAGGAATTGACATCGACGGGGTATGGATTGATATGAATGAACCATCCAGCGTAAGCTCCTCCACTCTCGTCTGCTCCACTCACTTCGATGGGATGATAGTTCTGTAATTTTCCTTGCAGCGATCCCATCCAACAAGCTATAGAACAGGACCTACCTCCAGCTCGTACAAGTCCTCCGCCTGATCCTAATGCTCCCATTTTTGTCAATTCCACAGTCAAAGTCAAGCGGGATGACATTTTATCGCCCCCCTATGCCATTAACAACGCCGCTGGCCCTCTCTCTGCGAAGACAGCATTTGTGAGAGTTTATGAACTTTCCTTTATGTCTTGAATGATGTCAATCATGATCAGGTGGATTCGAAACATGCAAACGGTCTAGTTGAATATGATGTCCACAACCTCTATGGAACGATGATGTCGATGGTTACTCGGGAAGCGATGCTTGCGCGTCGTCCGGGGCAGCGAACGCTCGTCATTACCCGCTCCACCTTTGCCGGCGCCGGACACAAAGTTGGCAAATGGCTGGGCGATAATTTGAGCACATGGGACCATTATCGGAAGTCTATTGCTGGGATGCTGGGATTCGCCTCGATCTATCAGCTACCGATGATTGGCAGTGACATCTGCGGATTTGGTATGCCATCTTATTCTTTGATATTTAGTGAGCACATCGAACAGTATTCAAGGCGATAACACCACGGAAACACTTTGCGCACGATGGGCAATGCTTGGCGCCTTCTATCCGTTCATGCGCAACGTATGTCTTACCATACAAATAGATAATACCATACTTATGAGTCGACCTTAGCACAATGTGGACACAGCGATCAGCCAAGAATTCTATATTTGGGCGAGCGTCACTCAAGCTGCTAAGAACGTGATTGATATTCGGTATGCCATCCAACTTAGCCGCCGCATCCTTGCTCTCATATATTTTAGTTATCGTCTTCTGGATTATATCTTCACTGCGTTCCACCAAGCCCACCTTGACGGAACTCCTGTACTCCATCCTTTATGGTATAAGTATCCAACGGATACAGCTACCTACTCCATCGACCTCCAGTTTTTCTATGGTGATTCGGTCCTCGTGTCACCGGTAACTGACGAAAATTCGACTTCCGTGACATTCTACCTTCCTGACGATATTTTCTATGATTTCACCACTCTTACTCCAGTCAAGGGTCAGGGATCTATGATCACTCTCTCCAACGTATCCTTTACCGAGATTCCACTTCACATCAAGGGCGGTGCCATTTTGCCATTGCGTGCCCAATCTGGGATGACAACGGCAGAAGTGAGAATGCATGACTTTGAGTTTGTCGTTGCTCCCGGGATGGATGGGACAGCTACGGGTGCACTATACATTGACGATGGCGTGTCTGTCACACAATCTTCCCAGACGTCTTTAAAACTCTCTTTCAAAGACGGCAAGTTCGATGTCCAAGGTGACTTCGGATTTGCTTCTGGCGTCAAGACATCCAGAGTTCGCTTCCTTGGCGTTTCGAAGAATCCAAGTTCAGTCCAAGTGAATGAGAAGGACGTATCAAATGCTCAGTATACTTATGACGCCACAAATCAGATACTGGATGTTTCCATCGAGCTAGACTTGACAGCTGCCTTTAACGTTCAGTATTCGTAAACGTATATATTCATTCCAGTCCTGAGCATCAATGTATTACGGTCTGCATTTATATAAATTTGAATACATAACGCTACAACTTCGACTTCGACTTTGACGTCCAACTTGATTTCCCGACACTTGTCGCTTGATTGTTGAGCCGTCCTCTTGTGACCGAAATAGGCTCCGCATGGTCGCGGCTCGAAAGCGAAGGTTGTGCCGATCTTGTTTTCCACGATCGGAACGTTGGCGAGGGTACTTGTCTCTTAATTGAATTGATTTTTTCAACTTTCTTGAGTGCAATCACTTTGCTAACCTGTGGGCTAGTAACTAGTCATTGAACCGTCGCTTTCACTTCCTTTTCTCAGTAGCCAACATTTTAAACGCACTAACTCGAACATCGACACTGGTGAACCTAGATCCTCACTCATGCTGGCAGAGCGCGGTGAAGTCGATCTAACATATCTGACAATGCAATGTAAGGTGAGCGCAGCTGATGCACTCAGCCTGGCTGGCACGAGGCTAACAATTCGAGGTGCCAGTAGCTCATGAGTACTTACAAAATATAAGCAGTTCACGAACAGTGTACCCTGACGCGAGGGCGGTCAGGGAATAGCGGACCGCTAGTTTGCCAGATAAGTTATGAACTCAAGGACATCAAGGCCGAATTAAGACCAGTCTGCAATCATCAAGAATGTTGTCGTTTGTAATTCCATTTCGGTCTTCGGAGAGATTAGTTGCGTGACAAATGGATCATTTGTCAGTCCTATGGCGTGTATGGACCCAGGGTATAAAATATGACAGTACTTTATCCTGACAATCTTTTCAAGTGTGTCGTTGATGTCCCGTTGTTATTTCAATACAGTTGAGCCCTCAGATTTCATACAGCCTCTATCTGAATTTTTCAAGTCTAACACTATCTGCCGTTGACATGCCGTCCCTACTAGTTATTGTTTTGATAAAAGTGGGAAGTATTTGGACTGCACCCATGGTAAGGAAAAAGTTTACTGCAATAGATAACGATTACGATGATTAGTTATCGTCGGTCATAAGGGATCTACAGCACACTTATTGCCACCTTTCCCAAACATGGCATATCCTTTCGACTTCTCAGCTGGAGGGAGCCTCGTGATTCGATCTACATCCACAACTCAATCTCTGGTTGTACTCCATGCCGTTGCCGAAACACTGATCACTGGGTCGAAGATGACAGGCTTGAAGGAATATTCATCACCCCTTTCCAAGAAGTATCCCTGATGATCTTAAATGATAAATAAGGTCACAGTGATAGAATCATAAGACTGTCAATAGGAGTTGTGCCGAGGTTAAAGTGGGGTAAAGTCACTAACATCTTACACTACAGGTGGATGGATATACTCGTGGACAGGAGACATATCTATCGATGACACCCTATCCATGTTACCTCATCAAACCTATTATCGATCACCACATTGGTACTATATGTATGAGTTAGAGTAGAATACTTGTGCAGGTAGATGAATGGAGTATTCCGCGGACCGCTAGCCAGCCAAGGAGGCATGCACATCGCTTGGATGACCAGATGCGCGTGCCAGCGAAACAGAGTCCGAGTTCAACATTGGCGCTCTGTTCGATTCAAGAAAGTAGTACATAGAACACTGGATGTCAGAGAATTAGAATTAAATAGGCAACGGGAAAGAGCTAAGAGGTGACTTCGGCGAAAAAGAAGCGTGGCCGGCTCGGCAGATGTGAAATATTCGTCAATACAGAGTTCTTGATACTCGCATCTTTGGAGTGGTCACAGACAGACAGACGTCCTACATCAGCTCTCCTTCTGATAACGGGATTCCGCGAGATGGCGTGCGTGCGAAACGTAGAGGGCGCCACGGGACGTAGATTGGTAAATTGGATTGGACAGTGAGAATGAAATCTCAAATTGATGGGAGCAGAATTCAAATAAGTATCATTCCGCAAAGGCGCCACTAGATAGCCAGGATGTTCTGATTATGGAAAACTTGGAGGTAGTGCTGTGCAAAAGATGCATATGAATATCCTTGAATTCGATCCCGAAAGTGATCCATATACGTGGTGCACGGATACTGAGAGTGGGAGAAGATTGGAATGGGCTGTGGTACAGATTACACTCGTAGCTCTTCTCGAACAGAAGCTCTGAGAGACTGACGACTCGTGCTCTGAATCCGCGTTGGGGCATTGTGTCCTGATATTGTTCTACATACTCAAATCATTTATTCCGCTGGTATGTATATCCCCTCCATAACATCACTATCAGTAGAATATCATTGTCATAAATTCGATCCACATCACCATCAACTACAACCTACACTCTTTGGAAAAACGAGATGGTAGGATGCCATCCATCGGTCTAGGACTTGATGCGCAGGGCGCAGCACTCAACGTCCACGCCTACAATCTTCTCGTCAATCTTAGCCCACAGGCGACCTTTGCACTACGACCATCCTCTCTGGTGGCACCTACTTCGCTTGGTCGGGCCGATAACTATCTCATCGGATATGTGGATGCGAGAGATTGAGCGAGAACAAACCGGGGTTGATTCGGGACCAGACTCTTCCTGAACAGTCAGATCTGTCATGGATTACGGGAAGACCAAAATTTTCCTTGCACTGCCTCGTTTCCACTCCATTTGAGTATGATTCCCAGTCGACTGTCTACTTCAGATTGCCTCAGCCGTTCATTCGTTTCGAAGAATGACGAAAGGCTGAAGAGGAAAGCATGTTACCAGCCGACCATGCGGCGATTTGAGGGGAGGCGTGGCCAGCTTCCTTTTGCCTCGTGTTTCGTTTGTTCCTGTTGGTTATGATTAGCGCGACTGCTGAGGTAAGAAAGTTGACATGTGGCAGGCGCGTGGTTGACCCGCGGTTGTCAATGTGGAGAATATAGTCCTGATACACATCATTACTTTCCTTCGTCTTCCCTCGCCTCTCTTTCCTCTACATAACAGCCGCCGTCGCCGTGGAATGAATTCGTTTGTGCGTTCGTCTCCATCATTTTTGCTGTCTGTAATATTTTCTTTGTCTAACAGTCCTCTTCTCAACCAGATTTGACAACTACAAATTGTTGTCATAGCTAAAACCGACAATATGAGGCGTTCCGTCGTCTACATACCATATTCTAACGAGACAGTACTCCAGAATTCTAGTTTCGATCACTCATCACCCACGTCGAATTCTACGACACCATCTGATCTCGCTGGAAACCTTTCTTCTACAGGACCTCATCACGAGAATATCGGCACGTCAAACCGCTGCAAGTGCGGGTTTGTGTCAGATTCACATCGATTACCCTTCGATTTTCTACCATCACCCCCTCCGACCAACTCTGACCCGAAACGAAGTGTTCCTTTACCAAGCCTGGGTTCGAACGCCGAAGCAGGACCTTCATCGCCTATCCTTTCACGGTGTAGACGTTCTCGTGAGCTCTGCATCATCATTGCAACCAAGTGTGTTCCACCAATTAGCTTTCCCGTCCCCATGACACCGCCTCCAACAATTCCGACACCAACGCTGGCTTTGCCACCTGCAGATGTGGACATGGACCCAGAGTTGTCACAAATACCCATTTATAATGATGACTGGGATACCTCACTTCTTGGCCTGCCCGTATCGTCAAGTAGTTGCCCGGATCAAGGCATGGATCACTTGTTCTCGCCAATATATCCGGAATGGACTACAAAGGGTATTGTCTATGACGCGGCTCCTTCGCTACCTTTGAGTAGTAATATAACGAGTGTGTTATTAGGCGGCGACCATAGTAACCTCTTCGCACAGCCTGAATCGATACCTTATTTACAAGAGTCGGATGACAATAATAACTCGCCACATTATCGACCTATATTACCCTTCCTCGATATACCCTTCTCAACACCTAGAAGCACGTGGAGCGAGTCCCCAACGTCCTCAGTGGACTTTGACGAAGAGTTGAACATACTAGCGACACCTAATACCCTGGACACGGACATGGACATGCCATCGACACCTCGGTCCCTATTTACAAGCCCCTTCTCTCATGAGCCTACACTCATGTCAGACGAAAAGCTATTCGAGAACGACTTCAGAAGCGAAAAATACCTGAACTTCTTTCAGCCCCAGATCCATGGGCTGGAGTTTCTGCCGGAGCTGGACGACATCCCGAACTCACCTTCCTCGCCGTCGCTACGTTCCTTTTCAACTCTTCCTTCCCTTGACGAGGATGAAGGAGATTACCCCAATGGCCTGATCTCCCCACCCTCGCCCGGCGCCACCTTGATACCCTTACCTGGCACTGATTGTGATGACTTCGTATTCCCATCTGATCTAGACTCGGAATTGCCTCCCGGTATCCCGCCATCGTCATTCGACTCTAGTAGTCTCCTTCTCTTAGAGGACGAGGCCCTCCCACGGTCACCGTCTCCGGAGAACTGCGACGTCGACCTCGCGTTCATCGAGGACAGCACAGATCCGGATATTCGCCGCTTGGGTGAAGTTCGGAGACGATCACTTAATGCAGAACGTGCGGCGCGGCAGCTGGAGCAGACGTTGCTTGAGCAGGGCGCTGTGCACCAACGGTGGGAGGCACGAAGAGCAAGGCAAAAGGAGAAAGAGCGTGGAAGAGAGATTGGTACGATGCTGAGGTTGAAGTTGGCGCAAGAGAAGGAACGATCGAGAGTGGGGGGCGTAGAGATAGAGGGGGAGAGGGAGGAGGAGAAAACGATGAAGAAGGGCGTGGTTAGTTGTATGGAGCAGCTGGTGGCGAAGATGCTGTTGCGGCGGAACGATACACACCGCTCCCTAGCAAACCGGAAGACCCCACTGGCGTTCAGGTTTCACAAGAGCTCGCCTCTCGTTCGTTATGGTGATCTCAACGATATGGATGTGAACGATGGGTACGAGTACGAGCACGAGAATGAGACTTTGAATGATCCTCCCTGGACTGGTGACTCTGAATCTGAATCTGGACCACAGACTCTGTCTGCATGGACAACTTTCTGACCTCTATCGTCAGCGTCGTCTCTCTGATTTGTTTACGATGGTTTACATCCTCGTTTCTTCCTCAGCATTATTGTATCCAAAATCAGGGCCCCTGTCATTTTCTGTTTTGTTTCGCCTCGTGGGCGATCATTGGGGGGCTTGTTCTGGTCTTTTATGGCGCGCCAATTTGTACTACCATCATGATCAATATATAGGAAACATCTGTGTACTACATCCAAAATATATTATCACAATAACAAAAAAATAGGAGTATCACCATTAACTATTGCTGAGGCCACTCCCAGTCACCGATTCGAAGATCCTCCTACCAGCCTCTCCGAGCTGTTGAGCACCCAAAGAAACCCGATGAGAAAGAGTTTCCTCTCCCAATTCCGCATGAGGCTGCAATTCATGCTTCTTCACACCCCGGTTCTTCAACGCATACTCCCGACACGCCTCCCTGCTCTCCTCAAGCTTGGGGTCCCCACGGTCCCAAGCGTATATCTTAAACTCAGGAAAATTATATTCCAAGAGTTCTTTGAGCTCGGGCAAGAGCATCTTATCAGGTGCATACGTTCCCGAGTTGTTATCAATCACAAGCTCCCAATCAACCTCGTGATCCTGAATAACATCGCTGAACGCCGCCCAACCCCCCTTCGGGCGTGGGTGGAACTCACCACTGTACCGCACGGTCTCTGCACAATTGCTGTGAAGCGCGTGTTTTGACGCAAAGTCTACGAAGAACGCGGCTCCCGTTTCAGAGAACCGGAACGAGTCGTCCTCCGATGAGATGATATACGTGTATACCGCGGGCTTGATGCGGTGCTCGAACTGACCCACATCGGGACGGTCGGATTTCCCGCCGTGCAGAAGCTGTGCGACGTCAGAGAACTCATCGATGATGCCAAATAGGTTCCGTGCATTCCGTGCATAGAGCATTCGATGTCCAGCTTGGATACCTGAACGCACGACGATCGAAGTGGGCCCTTGGAAGATGCTTTGAGCTGCTTTGTAGTTGCGGTTCCAACCTTGATGTTTGTCCCCAAAAAAGAGAGGGACGCCGCGAAGGTACATCTTCCATGTTGAGTAAAGACGCTGGTCATCTAGATTCGTAAGCATTCCGACCGTCGGGGAGTAGTGCCGGGAGAAACGTATAGGCCCGTCAAAGAGGTAGGGGAACTTGGATGGATCTTGGTCGACTGAGTGAGTGCTCTGGATCTTGTTGAAGAAACTCGGTCTTGAGATACCTGATAGAAAGTATGATAACAACCTACTTTGAGCCAGAATGTCCCCCTGTCTTTTCTGAAAAGAGGTCCCTGGATTTCAGCCTCCTTGGTGCCTTTAGATACGGAGGTCTTAAATTTCCCAATAAAATCATCATGAGGGGTATCGTCATCCTTGTCCAGGACTTGAACGTGCAGATCGGCAACCGCTGGGACATTTTTAACTCGCCAAGTCTCGTTCCATACGGGAGCCAAAGTGCTACTTTTGACAGCAGAACTAGACACCTGATTTCAACAAAAACAATAAGCGGTAGTATCAGACGCACACAAATGTAATTTTCTCGTCAATATCTGCCACAAAGTATGGATCAGCAGAGCCAACGACGTCCATCTTGGGCAGCCCCGAGGCACCGATGAACTGTGTTCAGAGAGAATTGGAGATAGAACAAGAAGCAGTCCTATCATCTCTTACCTGTATTTCGAGATCGACAAACGGAATTTGACCCAACTTGGCCTTTGCCAAAGCCTTTGTCACTTGTGCGACTCCCTTTGCGTTCGATTTGGCATGCTCGAGAGCGTCAACGATTCTTGTAACACTAAGGGGGTTGCGACGGCCGCCGGGCATAGTGGTACCCCGAGAGCACTAACAGGTCACAAGGATTTATATGGCGCAGTAGTGGGTCTCCATGGGCAATGATGAACACCGATTGAAAGGTTCATGAAGGCGGTCATCACATGACGTGTGAAAGCCTTCTAATTATTCCCTCAGAAATCAGACTGTATTGCACCAGACTATTTCTTGACGTCCAAAGCCCTACTTAAAAGCGGGCTTCGACAATCTCTTCGAATCAACTTTCCTAGGGGATTGTTAGAACCAGATTGCCCGATAATCCCCTAATTGAGTGAAAATAAGGATTCTGCTAAATTGTCACTCACTGTCGCGCCTTGCTCATGTGATAACAGCGTTCACGCAATGAGCCAGACCTTTAGACTTGTAATCTAACCTCAATACCGAAGATGAGTGACGAGGCTAATGCATCATCGACTTTCAGAGCGACAGACTTTTAAGAACAGCACTTTGATTTTTGTACGGTGTCTTGTGCCAGACATTAGTAAAACAAAACGTGCATAGGAACACGATGACCGAGACAGGGGTCGAACCTGCAATCTCCTGATATAGCGAAATGAGTCAACATCGTAGTCAGACGCGTTGCCATTACGCCACACGGCCATGTACTAACAAGACAAAAGTAGTGTACTCAACCTGGGTTGGGTCTATGGGTCGATACCAGTTAAGTAACACACATTGGATATCGTTTGGATATGTACATTGCCCATCTTTATTTCCAGAAGTTATGAGAAGGATTGTTGATGACCTATATTGTCTTATTGGAGGTTCATTTGTCTCGTCAATCAGGGGAGATCGAGAAGCCTTCGTAATTCTAAGGCTGCATAGAGCCCGATTAATGCCACAATCTGACACGTTCAGATATAACTGATGCTCAAGATGTTGATGAATGACGGAAACTACAGGGAAAGTAGCTCAAGCAAGTATGGAGTTGGAATAGACGATACGGCCATAATACGTAAATTTCGGCATCGACCGGCGCCAAAGTTCACGTATCCAGAATTTCACGTTCTCGAGCGGTTATCAATGTAAACCTGCATATAGCTGAATGTCTATCAGTGCATCTCTGCTTCCTCGAGAAAAGAAGAAGTTATATCTTTTACCTAGTCACTTGAGACATCTCATTTTGATGATAAGGAGGCCTCTAAATCCTTAGTTTAATCCGAGACTTCTGACTCGCTGAAAATGCACTTGAGCCCAAAGAATGAGCGATTTTTTCTCCCTCTAGCCTGCAAGTCAAATCTCAAACGTAACGGGAACCACTGAAACGGACGCAGCATATTTTGGGATACAGTCTGTTCCTGCGGTAGTTGTCTTCGCCGTCGTATACCTTCTTTTCCTTGCAGGTTTCATCATTCAGGGAGTGGAGTCATGTATACTATTCCCTCACGTTCTTCTGCGCAGGTAAGCTTCTTCCTCCATATACCGGTCAAAGATTGATTATGACATGCTTTCGATCTAGTCCGTTTGACTTCCTTCATCTTGCGAGCCATAATAGCTGGGCCTAGCGGGTACAACGTCGGTCTACTCATTGGAACCGAGGTTCTTTTCGCCATTGGTTTCTTCTCGCTCATCTACTCTACCTATAACCTTGTACTTGACCGGTACGCTCTGTCGATTCCGTACTCTATAATTTATATCAATACTCTGTTTTTAAAGAGTTGCTCTGGGGGCATACCTCGGCGAGCATCATTTTAAGTATCGTCCGGCGTCGTCACCTTTTTCGCCTAGTACTCCTTGCAGCGATTATCATGGGTGGTGTTGGTATCTCCGATATCAACATCTCTAATGATTCGAATACCATCTCAACCGGAAAGTCTCTACACACGATAAGCACAATCATTTTCCTCGTTCTTTTTGTCCTCGTGGTTTATCAGGCTCTCATCGTTGCCAAGAATGAGCTTTGTTGTATGTCTCTCGATCATCTTTCCGCCCAAGCTTCCATGCCATATGGTTGATTTCTATTGTTGCAGATGGCGCCTACAATCTAGGAAAAGGAACCTTCGGCCGTTTCCAGCCTTATATCCTCCTGTTGATCTCGCTCCTTCTGTTAGTACGTGAGGGATTTGCTATGACGACCGTGAACGATTATCAAAAAGCGAATAATGAACGCTTATGGTATCCTCTGATTGTAATGCCAGAGATACTGGCTGTCGCATTGTTCAGCATACCTGGTCTCGTCCCTGGGAAGCGCGAGCTTTCAGCACGGTCCAAGACGTCACGGCAAGCTGTCAAGGTATCTCATTCCATGTAAGTATTTCATGAAGGAAAGGAATGATTCGTCAGGCGTGATTGCAGTGATACTATAATATCTTCGTCCACATCTAGATATCCTCCAATCCTGT
>JABCKS010025031.1:0-12231 GCA_018851325.1 Termitomyces sp. DKA19 | reverse complement strand
CGAATTAATTGTCGTCCGTTGAACACATTCTACTGTGATATGGGAGCGTGATATCATTCAGTGGAAAATCTATCAGGATATTATTTGGACGTGGCATCCGCAAGTCCCATAAGTACACGGCGCCTTGCGAAGAAGACAACGTGTACATTAAGTAATGTGCAGTAGCAATGACATCAGTGACCATTTGGCTGGTTTCATCAAGTAGATACCAAAATTCGCTTATCTGATCATTTCTTTTAAAAAAATATAAGAAATACTAGCGCGGTTTTAATCATACATTCTCATGTACAATCTGCCAAAATATTTATCATGAAGCTTCAACGACACGCGTACGTATCACATCGGAAGATTACTCCGTTTGTACAACGATCGTCGATGAGGACCATCTGACTTCGAATCGGCTTCAGATCATACCATAGCTATTGCGCAGTAGTACCGCCTGAGAGGAGGAGAGCTGTGTACACCGTGTTCAATGATAGAAGGAGTTCCGCCGTTGGTTCGCAGTTAGATTCCCTGCTGTTTCCACGTTGAACTGGTCATATGGCATCAAAATAACTTCACTTGTGTGTCTATTGCGTCTCCATATGGACGATCTTACTGTCAGTCAAGCTCTGATGAAAGCACCTCGTGATCTTTTCCCTGGTCGAGCTTCTTAAGACCTGGCGGTCGCAGAAAAGAGTACCTATTTCGCCGCAGCCAGAGTCACATGCTCGCCGCAACGTGCCGGAAGTTGTATAAAAGCCGCACTAGTGCCTACCACTCTTGCTTCGGTGGGATTTGTGACTTCAACATTATTTTCCATCTTCTAGTTCTCTGCAGCGAAGTCCAGTATGCCCCCCCGAGGCGCATCTACCCGCGTTGGCTCCAGGGGAAGCCCACAGCCTTCTCGTGGAGCCTCACGTGGTCGTAGTGCGGGTCGTGGGGACATTCAAGCCGGGACCTCCCCCGTTGGCCTTGCAGGCAGTGGTGAGTTCATGTTGTCGTAGTAGATGTTACCCTCATACTACAATACATTTTTAAGATCATATCAGGACTGTTGGCGTGAAAAGACCTGGTTATGGTACGGCCGGAAGGCAATTAGCTATTGTCACCAACAGTTTTGTTACGACAATTCCGGATACGATTATAAGACATTACGATGGTATGTTTGTACTATGTTGATATTTAAGACTGGTTCCTCGATTTTACATTGTAGTTGGTTTGTACTTTCAACTGAGCTCCGTCAGAATGTCGTTGATATGCATGTCTTTTCCTAGATTTTTCATCCGATCTTCACCCAAGAATCAGAAGGCTACTCCTGCAGAAGCTTGAAAAAGAAGTCGCACCTGATGTTTTCAGGATCAAGACCGTCTTTGATGGTCGCAAGAATTTGTTTGCATCATATGAGCTTGCCCTCGGGGCGTCCAAGTCTCGACAGGTAAGAAATCGTGTTCTTGTATTGTTATCCGGAACCTTACTTTGTGGAAGTTTGACGTCATTCTAGCGTCTCAGACTGCGTCGAGTGAGCGACCTCCCAAAGTTTACAAGGTCAAGATTACCAAAGTTAACGAAATAAATCCTGAGTGAGTCTTATCATACACTTAGTTGCGTCGATTCAATCGCGTTACAGGGTACTCCATGCGTACGTTAATGGACGGTACTCGATTGATGAAGAGGTCCTTACTGCCATTATGGTAAGCTTGCAATTCCATGTCGATTATTCAAATATTCTAACACTAGCAACATAGGCGCTCAACGTGGTCGTCCGTATGGATCCTAGCGAGAGATATCCATTCAACGTCCGATCCTTCTTCACGAACAAAGAAACAAAAAGTATAGGCATGGGGATAGAGCTATGGAGAGGCTTCTTCCAGTCTGTTCGACCAGGTATTGGCCGAATGCTCATCAATGTTGACATTTCAACTGGGATGATGTATAAGCCGGGAAATCTGATTGATCTTTGTCTCGAGTTCTTTGGCAAGCAGAATCCGAACGTACTCTCTCCATCACAGGGCCTACCGGACCGTGAAAGATTACGGTTGCAGCGTTTTCTCGTCGGCCTCAAGGTCACTACCCCACACACTCACGACACTAGACCAAACGCCCCGCCCCGAGTTATTAAGAAGCTTTCCACTGCTGGCGCAGATACCATTCGTTTCGATATGAATGGTAGAATGATAACTGTTGCTGATTATTTTAGGACTCAGGCGAATCGTCCGTTGACGTTCCCTAAGAATCTTTGTGTTGAGGTTTGTTCTCCTTCGAAGTCTTAACGTCAAACTGTGGCTCATCATGATCAGGTTGGGTCTGGTGCCCTGCTGCCGCTTGAGTTGTGTCGTGTTCCACCCGGACAGATCATGAAAAAGCAGATTCCGCCAGAGAAGACCAAGGATGTGGTCGAATTTTCGACTATGAAACCTGCCGACAGGTTTAGGAGTATCTCGAATGGTTTGAACACGGTAGGATTTTTTTTTTTTTTCGTTGTAATAACTAAATTTGTCTTTTTATATTCTCTAGGTACTATCATACGGCCAATCTGAGTATGTTCGCAGCTTTGGGATGTCTGTAGACACTGCCGCAGGTTTCTTGCCCATTACTGCACGCATCCTCCAGCCCCCGAGGCTCAAGTATGGTCAAGGAAGCAGGCAGCCGACGATAGTGTGTGATTTTCTTTCTTTAATGATCGTGCTCTTCTGATTGAAATTTCAAATGAAGCAACCGAGGGATGGAGCGTGGAACATGTGAGTGATACTTGTACATTTAAAACCGATTTTTACATCATGGTTTTATCAGGATGGACAAGAAGTTTTACAAGCCTGCAGACATCAGGACATGGATTGTTGTCTCGTATGAAAGCCAGCGTCGTTTTTCGGCGGAAGCGGCGAGAGATATGGTCGCTGGCCTTGTCAATGCTTGTGGAACTGTCGGTGAGTGTTTCTTTCTATATCTAAGTGGCAGACCGATCGACTATTATAAGGAATGCGTGTCCGAGACACCGATCCCATTATCAAATGGGAGAACGCACAAGGAAGGGTGGCAGATGTAAGTGTTTAATGATATCATAGCGTTGATTGATTTCAATGTCATTTTCCAGCAACTGAGGGCTGCAGGGTCGGCGGCTGCAGAAAAGGCCAAAAGGGAAGGTCATCCGGGGGGACCTAACTTGATTGTTGTCATCCTTCCAGATGGTGGAAATGAAATATACAATGCAGTGAAGCAGTGGGTTGTTCTTTTGCCCCCATCTGCTTATTCTCATATTATATTGTCATCTACTCAGTTTTGGCGATATCACGGTTAGTTTTCATTTACCATCCATTTGGAGAGTTCATCGTCTCTTGTTAGATGGGTGTTGCGACTCAGTGCCTAAAGTCAAACAAATGTTTCCGCGCCAAAATCCAATACTGGGCTAATGTCTGTCTGAAGTAAGCTTTGCTGGAGTTTATTGACGTGCGTTCGCTGATCCACTGGAATAAGGATTAACCCTAAGCTTGGGGGCATAAACACTATACCAGATCCTGCATCGGTTCAGGCAATCACGGATCCCAAAAACCCGACGATCGTGATGGGTGAGTTACCCCCTGTTTATTCCGACTGTTGTGGCCGACTTCCACCCTTCTGTAGGAGCCGATGTTATCCACCCTGCTCCTGGATCTCAGGGCCGCCCTTCTTTTACAGCTGTCGTTGGCAATGTTGACTCCGATAGTGCAAAGTATATCGCAACTATGCGAGTGCAGACATCAAGGCAGGAGATTATTGATGATCTGAAGGATATGTGTAAAGTATGCATTTTTTCTTGTTATAGCTGTGCCAATTTTGACGAGCTTTCCAGGAAATCCTGCAGAAGTATGTTGGTTATCGATCGCACGTAGAAAAGCAGTCGCAATTAGCTCCGAAGCGTCTCATTTTCTATCGAGGTGAACTTTTTCAGTGTCATGAATAGATGTTACAGTGTTGATACGGTCTGCAGATGGCGTTTCTGAAGGCCAATTCCAGCAGGTCCTTGACTTGGGTGAGTTAGTTCTCTGTAACTTCAGTACATCTGACATCGTTCTTTTAGAACT
Source organism: Termitomyces sp. DKA19 (assembly GCA_018851325.1). Lineage (NCBI taxonomy): Eukaryota > Fungi > Basidiomycota > Agaricomycetes > Agaricales > Lyophyllaceae > Termitomyces > Termitomyces sp. DKA19. The sequence continues at coordinate 8,191 of JABCKS010025031.1, read as the reverse complement.
TCCATTGATTAAAGGTCTGTGATGTCTCAACGTCATGTTCCCATCAGTTTCTGAGGCTCTCGCAGAGGCGTGTGCAGAGCTGAAGATGACTCCAAAAATCACGATCATCATCGTGGGCAAGCGTCATCATGTTCGGTGCGACCATGATCACTATCCTTTGGGAAACTTTAGCTTGCTTATGTCTTATTTGCGCTAGCTTCAAGACACAGGAACCGAAGGACTCTGATCGGAGTGGAAATTGCCCGGCAGGCACTGTGGTCGACAGAGAGATCTGCAATCCTACCGAGTTTGACTATTTCCTACAGAGCCATGGCGGCCTCCTCGGAACAAGTCGCCCGGCACATTACTCTGTAAGTGCCCTATTGGTTCCTTCGAGGTGTTGCTTATTTATTGATATCCTTAGGTGTTGTATGATGTTCGTGGAAAGACCCTTTGTATTCCATTTTCGTTGCTCACTGCTGATACTTCTGTATCCAGGAGAACAACTTCAAGTACGTACTTCCCACCTCTGCCCATGTGGTATGTATAGCTTATTCGTCCCTAGTGCTGATTCGATGCAAGCGCTTTCTTTCGCGTTATGCCATGTCTATGCTCGATCAACCCGTTCAGTTTCCATCCCAGCGCCTGTATATTGTAAATCAATGATATTTCTGAAGAAATTATTTTCGACATTGATTTTCGTCATAGATGCCGATATCGTTTGTTCAAGGGCAAAAATTCACTATGACCCATCAGGCAGCTTCGACTTTTCTGATACTGCAACAGCGACGGGGAGTCAAGCAACGGCCACGTTGGAGTCCTTCAGGCGTGATTTCAGACCGGCACATGATAACACGTCGAGAGTCATGTATTTTTCGGTGAGATTGGTTCTCCTCCCTTGATAGTGCAATTTGTTCTGATGTAGCGTTGGTGATATGACGTAAGTGAATTCCATGCCCTTTTTACATGTTTTCTTGATGCTGTTATGATGTACCGAACACTTTTACCTTGTTGTCTATAGTACAATTTGAATGTGTATAACTCCTGTTTTGCTATTTCCATGCACGTCTGTCGTTAGTGGGTGTGAAGCAGTGTCACCCGTCGGATTTACGGAGCTTCGGAGGAAAAGCGCGCTCGTTCATCCTATCATCTAGTGGAATATCAAGACTAGAGATTCAACTGATCCTAGTTATTCAATAAAAACCTTGGATAACTTCACATCTGATTTAGACTTTTATCGCTGATATGAGAGCTCGACAAGAGCACCGGCGTGCCTTGTAGAACACCGGCAATCTACTACGACGCAGTCGGTCAAAAAATAAGTGGAAGACAATATGAAAAGTAAGTGGCAACTTGTCAAGGCCGATCGAAAGCTAACGGATATAGCAACGCCAAATGTAAGGTAATCTGTGACTGGCTTAGTGGTCATTGTCGACATCTCCATCTTTTGAACTCCCCAGGTCCAAGGTCAGAATCTGTACTTAGTCACCAACTTACTGTGGCGTTGTCATGACCCCCCACTATTAAGAACACGATTCCACAGATCATTTCGGAAATGCATACGCATACACCATGGAGAGATCGAGGTTTGTCTTCCGTCAAGTGGGAAAATAATGGTTTCGGGTCGACATGACAGGGGATGAGGCCTCTAATATTCGTTGAAAATTCAAAAAGGTTGTTTCCAGCAATCTAATTGTTCTCAGCTGTTGAATACCCAACTTCAACCAAAGCCCGTAGTTCTGTGCAGAATCGGGTCATTAACCATAAGATCCTGGCAAGACGATAAACACTTCGACTTTCCTTGACGCAACGGGTCGGGAGACTCACAAGCAAGCTAACCAGCTCATAAGAGCTGCAGCCAAATTAGTCGCCAATACTCCGAAAGTCTATAGCTGGCATAACTCCAGAGATACAGACGGAGAGCATCAGCGCGCGTAAACCCCTGTTGTCGAACACTAATAATGAGATCATATGAGGTTGGTTGAAAATGGAACTTACATCATGGCAGCCATTGCCTCCGCACTGCGCGAGTGCATGACATCAACAGTATATGCTGCAGATGGGCTGAGAGCTATGTCAATCTAGCAAGTGGATACTATAGCAATGACAGTCGTATCACTGATAGACATACATACCCCAACGCCATGAACGAAAAGGCAGACTACGTTGAGAATTAAGCCCAGTGTACCCGGAACGTGCTCGATTATAAGGCCACAGCCCAACATAGATAATGGAATGAAAATGAGAGCTCCATAGATCGCCGCGCGCAGCCTGTCCTCTGGATACTAGTTCCCTCCACGCCAAGCGCGCCATCTCACCACGACACGATCGGATAATCTACCCGCCAATGGTTTGCCAACTATGGAGGAAGATTGTTAGGGCCAGACCATAACGAAAGGGTGCTTCCCGAAATCCTACTCATGTTTCCAAGCCCTGACGGTAAAAAGCATGCTCCTATTATCGCTGCACTGGTAATATTGTATCGGGTGTCGAAGAGTAGTCGTCTCTGCGCTTTGCACGACGTGTTCATCAAGTGTGGTCGGCTGCGCCACCTTTAAATATGTTTTCTTAGCTAATCATACCTCAGTTCGCTCTATTCTCCACGGAGTGACATTGAGGTATGCTACTCTCCCGTTACAATGTTTATTACTAGTCTTTACTTACATACACCCTAGATGCGTGTACGCTATTCTAGGTATTTAATATAGTTCACTCTATTCTCCACAGAGTGACACTAAGATGCTTGTACGCTATTCTAGCTCCCCACTGCGCTACAATCCGGATCACTATCATTGAGAGGTTATGGGCCCCGTTGCCTAACACCAATCAGAAATTAGACGAACTCAAAGAGCTAATGTTCACCACTGCGCACAACTGGCTTCCGAACTTCCCGAAGTCACCCGATCACCCTCAGAACCACCCTCTCGCACCTGCCTTTTGCATGACAAAATGACAATGTAGAGTAAAACGAAGTTTTAGTCCTCAGTCACTCCAAAATAAGTGGTCGACTGAGTTTCTATTCACCTGTAGAGTAAAACGAAGTTTTAGTCTACAGAATGGAGTAAGTAATATGTCGAATATGTATATATATAAGTAAGGATATGCTCACCCTCAGTCACTCCAAAATAAGTGGTCGACTGAGGGTGCAATGTTTGTCTACCAGGAAAAAAATAACCCAGAAAAGAACAAAGAATAGCAAATATCAGGGTGGCTTATTGCGCCCCCTTCCGTGTATGGTAACGGCTCCGGAACTATGACGTCGTCACGGTTGGCTATCCTCTGCTCAACACTCCCCCTGACTTGCTCAACCGTCGACGTCCTTGATACCCATAAGGGAGATGAGATAATCATGGGTAGCACAAGGGAGTGGCTTTGTGCAAATGTCGGCAATATTTTCAGTGGACGGGATATGTTTTACTTCGATTTCCCCCTCCTGGATTTGTTCCCATATGCAGTGGTGTCGAATGTCGATATGTTTGGCTCGGGCATGTCCTTTAGTTGTCTGGGCTAGCGCAATGGATGAATTGTTATCTGCAAGGAGTAGAGTGGGAAGGGGTTGCTCCATGTCGATTTCAAGAAGGAAATTGTGCATCCAAAGAGCTTGCTGGGAGCCGCGTGTCATCGCCATATATTTGGCTTCTGTGGTTGATAATGCTACTGTTTGTTGCCTCTTTGAGCTCCAAGAGACAGGCCCTCCCACCATCATGAATATGTATCCTGAGGTAGATCTCCGCATGTCCAAATCCCCAGCATAGTCTGCATTGACATATCTGAGCGGCTTGATTGACCCACCCAGCTCCTTTGAGTATACAATCTGGTAGTTCAGGGTGCCTTTGATATAGGCCAAGACATGCAATAGGGCCTTCCAGTGAGCTGGGCTGGGATTGCCCTGGAAACGGGCAAGTAACATCACGGTGAAGGATAAATTGGGTCTGGTGGCTGCTTGAGCCCACATTAATGCTCCTAGCAGTTGTCGGTATGGCTTGTCTGACATAAATGCTTGTTCTGCTTCATTTTTGGGAGACATTTTGTTTGTGAGAATTATGCCAGAGGGGAGTGGTGTGTATTGCAGGTTGCAGTCCATCATGTCAAACCTTTTGAGAACTTGCATAAGGTACAATTTTTGTGAGAGTGAGATGGCTCCTGTGTTGGTGTCTCAATGTATTGCCATTCTGAGTATGAAGTCTGGTTCACCTAGGTCTTTTACCTTGTATATATGTGCCAACTCTTTCTTTGCCCCCTCTGCCCCTTGTTTTGTTGTCAAGAGACCAAAAGTATCATCATTGAACATGTTTGTGATGGTTCATTTGGATCCAGCCTTCCTGGATCAGACACATGGGTCGGCTCTGGACCTCGTGTACCCTAGATTGGCATATGCACCATCTAGAGTCCAGTACCAGTCATAACCACCCTGCATCAGTCTGTAGATGGTTTTCCAGAGTCATGCTAGCTTCTCCTCCCCTCCTGGGAAACCAGGCAGCAGTCTCATGTAGATGTCATGTTTGGGTATACTATTGAGGTAAGTAGATACAAAGTTGACTTGCCATATATGGAGGCCCTCCTGTGTGGCAATAGCTGCAGACATACAAAGAGACTCCAAATGGACCACTGCTGCATAGGTTTCATCAAAATCCTTTCCAGCTATCTGGGAGTATCCCTTAGCCACCAAACACACCTTGCACCTCATGACTTTGCCTTCTGCATTGAACTTGTTAGCATACACCCATTGACATCCCACAATATTCTTCCCTTTTGGTACATCCAACTCCTCCACCAGCTCAAATACTCCATGGTCACTCATCATCCTCAGTTCCTCATCCATTGCCAGCTTCCATAAGTCTGGACATTTCATTGCTTCTGAGTACATGTGTGGTACATTTAGTTCATCCTCATCATCTATTTTCATCACTGTGGCCAGGTATGCATAGGGTCCCTTTACCATTAATGCTATTGGTAAGTTGTCCCCAGTAGCCCATTCCTCTCCCTCTGCCCTGGCTTCCTCCTCATGCTGAATAGTCTCCCTTACTGCTAAAAGTGCTGGCATGGGCTTGGTAAGATGAGAGGATTGCCTGGGTGCCACTACAGGCTGCATTCTCAGGGTCAGTTGGTATGAGGGGGCTACTTGGCTATCTCCCGGGGATGTATCAGTGGTGTGTGGTGGATGGATCAGGCCATGATCTGGCCATATCCTTGGAGTAATGGGTTGGCATGTGGGAAGTATGCTGTGCATGGTTTGTGTGGCTGGTGCCACATCATTTTGTTGAGGGGTCACCTCCTCCTCCTTGTCCAGGACAGTCAGGGATCTGTGGCCTATCCCTTTATCAAAAATGACATCCCGTGATGTGACTATAGATTGGGAGCCCTGATCAAAAAGGCAGTAACTACTGTTTGCATACCCAACTAGGCAAGTTTTTACTGACCACAGATCCAGTTTTGACTTTATCAGTTCATTAGGTACCTTTGCCCATGCTAGACACCTCCACAGCCTTAGATGGTCTACCCGCTGGCAGCAATTTGTCCACATTTCTTTGGGGATCTTTCCTGAATGCCAGGATGATGGAAGTAAGTTTCGGGTGTACACCTGTGTCACAGCCACCTCTGCCCATAGTTCTTTTGGCAGTCTGCTCTCTACTAGCATGCACCTGACCCCTTTAAGGATAGTTTGGTTTGCTCATTCAGTAAGGCTGTTCTGGGTGTGGGCATATGGGGTAGTCACATTTAGTATTATTCCATGGGTGTCCATGTATGCTAGCCATAGATCATTTACCCACTCTCGCCCTACATCGATCCTCACCTCTCTGAGCTTCCTCCTGGTTTGATGTTCAGACTCCACATGGTATGATGTAAAAGCAGCCAGGGTCATTGTAGCATCTTTCCAGGACAGAAAATATACTGACAGATAGGATGACTCTCCATCGACGGCCACCATCATGTAGACAGCCCCTCCCAAGGATGTTACACTGGATGGCCCCTAAAGATCGATATGTGCACAGTCATTTGGTGCTCCCTCTGGCTCCACCTCAGTGTCATAGAGTTGGGCTGCATGTTTGCCATACACACAGTCTTTGCACAGTCCTGGTGCCTGTAGGTCTCCTTTTATGACTAGACCATCCACTAAGTTTTTGGCAAGGGCCTTTCTGATGGTTTTGACACTCATATGTCCAAAACATCTATGCCAGGTTTTGAGTGTAGCTGGTCTCATTTGGGATCTAGCCATAAGTGCCATCGGTGCACTAGCACCTCCCAGGGAACTAAGGAGGTACATTCCGCCATTTTCTGTACCACAGAGGATCTCTCTGCCATTTGGGTCTCAGAATCTCACTTTATCACCCCCAAAGATAATACTGAAACCCACTTTGTCGAACTTATTTATTGAGATAAGGTTAGACACAAGGTCAGGGGCATGGAGTGTGTTCCTGAACACTAACTTGGACCATCCTTCAGCTATCTCACAGACCTTCTTCACCATTTCTCGGCCCAGGACTCAGAACATTGTGCCCTTGGATGCTGTTTGACCCTCAATGGGGTTCTTCAGCTCCTTGTAGTCCATGAAGGTGTCTCAATTTATGAAGAAATAATCTGTTGCTCCTGTATCTGCATAGGTGGGTATTTCTGGTGCCTTTGTGACATTAGCACTAACCTATTTGACCACTGCTAGACAGTCCCAATTAGCATCAGGGTCTTGCATGATTGCTGATAATGTGTAAGTGACAGGTGGTACTTCGAGGGGTTGGATCGTAGATGTGGCTGCATTTGCCATTGGAGCAGGTGTCTGGTCCTTGTTTGTCATTGGTTTAGTAAGTTTTGTTTTGTTCCTGAAGTTCAGAGGGAATTGACCCTCCTTTCCTTCCCCTTTCCAGTAGCAGTTTTTGATTGCATGTTCTGTCCTTTTATAGTTTGGGTTTATGCATATGAGTCATGGTTTTGTTTGTGCCTGCAGGGCTGTAGCAGAGATACTGGCCTTCTGCTTTTGTGAGACTAATTAGTCCCAGTGTACTGTCAGAGCAGCAATGACATCCTTTGAAGTCTTCATTGCATACACTCCTGCTACCACTGTGTTCCAGGACTCTGGTAGGGAGGCTAGAAGGATGGTGGAAAAGCTGTGTCTTCCAGCTTCACCCCTTTTTCTGTCACAGACTTCCATTTTTCTCACATGTCCTCAACATGCTTTAGAAAATCCATCCTGTCCCTGAATTCAGTGGCATGCAAATACTTTTTGGCATTCATTGCTGCGATTTTGGAGAAGACTCCATAGTTTTCTGTGAGGTTTGTCCATGCTTCAGCTGTAGTACCATCCATTTTTACTCCCAGTCCTATAGAATTTTTAGTGTTATATATGATAAGCCCCAGTGCTCAGGCATCCCTCTCTTCCCATTCCTCTAAGGATGGGCTCCTAGATGACCACTCTGTAGGCTTCTTGTCAGCTGTCTCAGGTGCTGGGCTGGGTTTTTTAATTGTTCCATCTAAATAACCTCAAGTGCCATACGCCCTAGCAGCTATCAGCACATGATTTTTGAAGGTGGTGTAATTTGTACCATTGAAGTGAATGTCCTCTGGGAAGTTTGGAGGGTTCAATGAGTTTGTAGATGTTATTTTTCTTTTTATGTGGGGTAGTATGTATATAGGAGATATATATATGTGAGTCATTTATCAGAGCAGTGCTCAACATAGTGGAAGTGCTGACAGGGCCTATAACCTGTAGAGTAAAATGAAGTTTTAGTCCTCAGTCACTCCAAAATAAGTGGTCAACTGAGTTTCTATTCACTTGTAAAGTAAAACAAAGTTTTAGTCTATAGAATAGAGTAAGTAATATGTCAAATATATATATATATAAGTAAGAATATGCTCACCCTCAGTCACTCCAAAATAAGTGGTTGACTGAGGGTGCAATGTTTGTCTACCAAGAAAAAAATAACCCAGAAAAGAACAAAGAATAGCAAATATCAGGGTGGCTTATTGTGCCCCCTTCTGTGTATGGTAACGGCTCCAGAACTATGATGTCATCATGGTTGGCTAGTCCTCTGCTCAACAAACAAGCTTGGAGACAACCACCTGCCCTGTCTTAAGCAGATCTGAAAACTTCCAAATATGGAAAATCAGGATAACTGCAAAGCTGAGGCAAGAGAAAGTCTGGAATATTGTCACTGGAACTTCTCTGTCTACAGCAAACACTGGCACACAGGCCACCTCACCACCCTAGACCTCACCTGGC
>JABCKS010025030.1:2143-13119 GCA_018851325.1 Termitomyces sp. DKA19 | reverse complement strand
GACTTGTAAACAAGAATTCACAGATAAGAATCATCCCTTCCAACCAGTTGGATTTACCATCGACCACGACATAACCCATAGTTTGAACTGCAACAAAATCGTTTATTATACAACACCAGAGTTCTCAAGCGCCGGAACAGCACACCAGAGATGTATAAAACCTTCAATCGGAAAGGTGATCAGCCACGACGAGAAGATACTACTGCAAAAATCTATGATCTGGGACGTCACTCACCAGGGATTGGAAAGGGTCCATCAACAACGATAATGGTTTACCCATGGCCCATGCCAAAGTGACAATAAACCTAGCGCCAACTCGCCACTTTAAAACGTGTCGGTTGAAAAGGTGATCGTCCCACTCACGGGATGACAAACAGTGCCGTTTGCTATGTACCTTGTCAACCAAGAATAAAGGAATCTAGTGGCGAACATACGATGGCAGATCCCACAGCGACTCCAATACTGAAGGATAACTCATCTTTGACCGACACATTGACTGCTGTCATGCACTCTGCCAAAAACTCATACTTCAGCACCTTCACTGAAAACGAAAACGATAGGAAGACAACCTGCTAAAGAAGTGACAGCCGGCAAGAGTATAAGACCAACCCATTCCTTGCTCACCCTTGAGGATATTCCGTCCATCGAGTCCACCAACCAGTCAGCTGTAACTGACGTTGCCTACAGAACAGTTGAGGCTATGTATGTGCATATACGCATGCAACTCACGGCAGTGACGATGACTAATACCAGGATGACTAGGAGAACCCCTACTCGTGGCTCATGTCGTATGTTTCGAGCACGATCCCCACCCTCGCCATCCTGGCTACTATCAATGGAGCTCTCAACCTTTTCACCGCCATCCTGACTCCCGCTATAGATCATGGTGCTAGCGCTGCTCGTAGAACGCCCGAAGCCCATTCGCACCATGGGGTACCCACCAGCAGGGGGTACAAGCTTGACGGTTGACTCACCATAGGGTCCCACGAGCGCCACACGGGAGCTGCTGGCCGATTCAGGAGAAGAGACGGTGAATTGGGACGCTGATGGATGACGAGATTGAGAGACTGGAGGGGTTGAATAGACCGGATAGTGGACAGGATGCGAAAGGGGGCCATCGACACCATGGCTGTTGTCCCCAAAGGACCGGTTTGTTAAGAAGTCATCCGTGTCCTTGTCCTTCTGACAGGACTCCATCGGTAGATCCTGTGAGGACCGCGCTGACTTTGATTCCCTTACGGTGAACGCCGGGCTCTGTCTGTTGTGTATGTCGCTATACAGATAGGAATGTGACCACAGTTGGAAGACGAGATACCCTCCATAAACTGATAGAAATATTCAGTCAAAAGGAATATAGAGCGAATCAATTTTTACCTAGAAACAGTACGATAGCTACCTGAAGATCCGATCAGATGAAGGGAAAAGAAAGGGCAAGCAGAAGCTTACACCATGACTCATCTGCAATATGCCTTTCTTTTGTACATCTGGAAGGTCCGTCGCAGAGCCGCCAAGAGCGAAATGGTAGACTGCCGGTAAAAACAACGCCCCGACGCTGACACAGAGTAGGGAAGAATGTATTTGTACCGCAGCTGCCAATCCACGGTCGCTCATATGGTCTAGGCAAAGCATGTGTGTAGAGCCACTTACTTGGATCGAAACCTTGTTCGGAAAATCTGGTTCCACCAGCAAAAAAACATAGTCCGAGAACAAGCACTTTGATTCGGTATTACGACGCACGTATTACTCAAGCATGACATGGTATACTCACGAAGCTTGCTCAGCATGGACCCCATCACTGGCGTGTTCGTTAGTAATGCGGAGGAAGCTATCCAGGACAAGACTTACATGCCGATTGAACAAAGGTGAGGTGACATTTTCGTAACGCGCATATCTACATCTGATCGAATTGCTGACCAGAATATATGCGCATGAACTTACTGCAACTACGATGCTGACCCTGGAACTAAAGTCAGCGAATGCAGAAGAGAATTCGATCGTCCACTGACATGTTACTCTGAGGAAAAAATCGAGTCAGTGAACATGGGGAACAACGTATGAGCTCCTACCAAGCTTGCGTTGACAAGTCCCGCCTTTGAGCCACCAATTCGGAGTGCGAGTTCATGTGTCGATAGATCGTGTAACTTGAGCAGGGTTTGTCGTAAGTTTCGATCGACATAAGTGTTACACATACTCACATTCACTAAAGGGATCAAAGCTAGGAGAGAAACTAGAGTGCCGTCAGTTGGACGTTTATTTTGACACCATCGACCAGGACAGCTCACATATGAACTTGAGGGCATGTGCTTTGGGCATAGTCAAATTGAATGTCCACTGCATATAGGCCTGTGAGTGATAATAGCGTGTCCAGCATTAAGTCACAAACTGAAATGGGAACCATAAAGAGTAAGATATTAAGCCCTGACATGGCGCTGTTGAGTCGCGAGTTGGACTTGCAGACATACTCTAAACATACATGATCCAAGAACGATATGCCTCCAACCTTCGAATAGGGCTGTCGATCTAATTCTTCTCTGTGCCACGCTGGCCATAGACGCTACTGAGTATTGAGAAGGGGTGGTCCAGAAGGAAGGCAAAGAGTTGGCGGGGAGGCCGCTCTCTGCAGACTGAGTCATAATTGGAGAGGCCACCAGTGACCGTAGCGTTAGAAGAAAGACAAAGCGACTACCTGAGCCACTTGTCGTGCACTGTACTGCAAGATTCATCCCAATATGGAATAGTACTTGCCCAAAATCACCTCAGAGTCGCTATTTTCGGCCCAACCTTGCTCGAGGTTTGGATCTTGTCTGGCAGAGAGGACATCAAGAAAGCTTATATTAGAAATACCAGAGGGCAAAGACGCGTCGTTATCGCGTCATATCGTGCCCGCAAGGCCTGTAGCTAGACCTGAGAGATAAACGGTATATGTGGTAGTATTCCAAGACGCGTTACGTAATCGACTCGGACGTAAGCGGATAGACGTCACATGTGACATAGAACTTCGTGACTGCTCCGTCTCCCTCCACCCCCAAAAACGATGTTCAGATCTGCTGTACGTGCTGCTCGTCCGGCAGTCTTCGCCGCGCGCCCCAACCTCAAGCACAGCGGTCCCTCTGCGCTCCGTGCATTCCACAATTCCATCCGTGTCTCTGAGTCTCACGGGCCCGCTCCACCCTAGCTCTACGGTCCCGGAGGAAAGGCCGGTGAAGTTCCCAGTGACATCGAGCAGGCTACAGGTCTTGAACGTCTCCAACTCCTGGGAGAACTTGAGGGTATTAAAGTTTTTGATGACGCGCCTCTCGACGCCAGCCGAGTTGGAACAAAAGCCGATCCCATTCTTGTGCCTTCTTATGTGCGTGTCGTACTTTTCACGGCTGTATTTATTTCTCTGGTTAATTTTTCAACTATAGGATATCGAACGTATTATTGGATGTACTGGTTCTCCTGCCGACTCCCATGACGTCTTGTGGTTCAATTTGACTGCGGAGAGGCAAGGGCGTTGCTCCGAGTGCGGCTCTGGTACATTCAACTTTTAATTTGCTGCATTGAATCAGCTGCTCACACTCTTCGCTAGTCTATGCGCTTGACGTTCAGACAGGACCTATCAATGTTTCAGTGGGAACCGCTGAGGAGGCCACTCACGCCCATGGCCATCACTAAATGATTTTTCCGCCTTACCTGTCGAATCCGATATTTCAAAATAATCATTAGACAACAATTTAAAGCGATAAAGTACGCGTGTGTTTGAGCTCTGCCTAGGATTCTACTCGTGCCTGAGTAACGACTGAGACTTTCATGCTCCTCTCAAGTAACTGCAGGTGGTGAGACTGTTCAACGTCGACTTCGACTCGGTTAGTTTCGTGACGATCACTGTTCACGCGGCTTTACCACGACAAAACTACCGGAGACCTGCCGTGATGAATTGCAGAATATAACGCAAGCAATGTTGCTAATAGATTCTCAGCCAGCGCAGGTGATGTAGTCCGTTTGTTGGCAAGATGTTAAAGTTTCCACTCTGCCATTTGATCTCCATAAATCAAAGTAGCAACATGTTCCATCGCTTGCCGCTGAACTCTAGCCTTAACTGTATAAGTATTCGGGATCAATGGCTGTCTTTTGTATAATGCACGAACATCCAGAAATTTATCCTACATGACCTCGTTGAAGATCCAATCTCTCGTCCGCGAGATGCTCATCATTTTCTCTAAACCGCCCGACTGACAATGAGTTTTTGAATTTCTTTATAAGAATAGAAACTGTAGATAAGCTTGATCTCTCTCATGTCCTGGCGACCATATTGCATGCATTATGAATATGGTGCATGCCTTTTTGTTCACACTCATTTATACATAACAGCACCACTGACTAACGCTATGTGTGAACGGGGACATTATGGTCATAGCGGGGAAATAATCCAGATGAAAGAGATGAAAGCACAAAAATGGGTAAGAGATCATCTGCCTGCATGAATGTAACTTCCAAGTTTTCACATGTCATCTGAGAATGACAGGTTTTATTTTCAGAACAAAGAAAAGAGAAAGACTTTGCTTACTTCTGCCTTTTCCACCTCCCTCGGGCCATCTTTGGCAACACATCTAAGTCGAGAATAAGAACAACTCGATGAGGCAGCAACGGTTACCAAATCCGCTTTCAAGTTTGACATTCTACTAGAACAATGAGCCCATTGCTGTTCTCGCCGCTCGCATGGACTCGGACGTGAGACAATGACTTGTAACAAGGTCGTTTTCGTTCAGACTTTGTTCTCAAATCCTTGTCACCAGAACGGTGTAGAAACGGGACTTCTCTTCTCTCGATCTTCTTGGTGATCTTTCTGCCATCCCGGTCGGGCTGAGGGTCTTATTATGGACAGTTGACTTGGACGCAACCGGCTTTTCGTCGGCACGAAAGGTATCTTCTGGTCCATGTGTCCTGGAGTCAAACTTGTACAAGGTCTATATAAGATGCATTGCTCAAGATGCATCCGATCTCCTTAGATTCAACCAGAGTTATATCTGTCTTACCGTTGACGGCTAGCTTCGCTTCTTCTTTCTTTTCGACCAGGTGTCTTTATTCTACGTCCTTTCATCTCTTTGTTTCCTTATCAATTACCCAACATTACCCTACCGAAGATGGTTTCCGAATACAACATTACTCTCCTCGCTCTCACCATCTTAACCACTCTGAAGCCCGCCCTCGCCCGTGAGCGGTGGCTCGAGAGAGCCGGCCGAGCTGTCCGTCTTCATCCTCGTCGTTTCGGCCAGGAACATCCCGCCGTTATCGACAAACTCAGCGCCGCCTGCCCTGGTCAGGTCTGTGGTAATTTGGCTGGCCAAGCTGTAACCCCTCTCTTGGCAGCCCAGCCGGAATGTTCTCAGCAAGATATGGCCGACGCCATCATTGGTACGTCCTTTTTCAATCTTATAATAACATAAAGTCTGAATGATCTAGAAGATGCTAGCAAGCAGTTCAATGGCACAACACAATCTAACATGATCGCGTTCGCTATTGAGTACCGTCAGACCGAAAAGAACACGCCACCTGTCAGTTTTCAAAGTCTTTACCTCTGTCCGTCGTTTCGTGTTCACATGTTTTCATAAGGACTTTTCTGTCGACCCTCCTGCATCTCGCAACTCTGTGTTTTGTCAGAAAACTCCCAAGAATCCGGAACTCAATGGCTTGGTGCAGGCCCAGGATCCCGCCAATGACCCTAGCTTGTTCTTCGATCCCGCCACACAGGCAACCGTGAAGAAAGGCGATCAGCTTAACACCTTTCCCTTCGGCAGCCAACGGCACTGTGGCGTAAGTCAAAGCTCATCATGAGTGACGGTGCTTACGTGGATTCCCAGTGCGTCCTCGGCTCTGGCGTGGTCTGCCATTTCGTATACTGGTACAGCTGTACTTTCTGTTAGCTCTGCTACAGCTTCCTTTTCGGCTATTGGCGACCCAACCATTAGCGCTCCGTCCGTCACATCGACCGCTTCATCGAACAGTATCGGTAATTTCGGTAGATGCTCTGTTCCCCAGATCGAATTCGGCGTCGGCTTTGATGGCAGGAAGGAGACCAGCTTCCAGCCCGTCAACAAGACCTCATACAACCACGGCTCTGCTCAGAACATCAACATCATCATACAATTCATCCGCGATACCTTGACAAATTCTTGTGGAGCTGACAAAACCGCCAAGAATACTTGTGCCACTACCCTGGCCGCTGTTTCTGCTGCCAAAGCTGGAACTGGTCTTCAGGCTGATGCCTTCAATGCTGTATTCGGTGTCACAACCGTAAGGTTTTCCCCTCATTTCCTTTCTCCGCAGATACCGACCTTATTTCTGGGCAGAACTTCAATGCCGTTGCATCTATTGACAACCAAGGCAACATTATTCCAGGAACTGGGAACAGTACAACTCAAAACGTTCCAGATAGAGGCTCTGGGAGTGCGAGTACCGCTGGTAGTCCGTCTGCTACTGCTGAGTCTTCGGGTAGCATTGGGGACTTTAGAAAGTGCACTATCCCTCAAATCGAGTTCGGTGTTGGCTTCGACCATCGCAAGGAGACTAGTTTCCAGCCTGTGAATAAGAGTAAGCATATGTCTCTGGCACTTCGTAAATTCTTCAGTTGATTAGTACGTCAAACCAGCCTCGTTCAACCACGGATCAGCACAAAATATCGACATTATCACGCGTGCGTGCTTTTTCAGCATTCAGTGGCTACAAGGCTTTTGGTATTGAATATAGAATTCATTTGCGATAATCTCGTGAACTCCTGCGGTGCGGATCCCACATCCAAGGCTACCTGTGCATCTGCAAAGGCTGCTGCGGATACAGCCCCCGCCAAAACTGGTGCACAGGCTGACAAGTTTAATGCTGTCTTTGGCGTCAAGACCGTAAGAGTTGATCTATAAAGTTCAATTGAACTAATTCTGACGGATGTGGTAGAACTTCGCTAGTATCCCCGTCGTTGATGATAAAGGAATGGTGATCTCAGCAAGCTCTCTATCGGCGTCAACAGCAGCGAGTAATGCAATCATCACTAAGGTACGGGTGTACGTTGATCTGGAAGCAGAATAAAGATCTGAATGATTTCATAGGCTTCTACTATCGCTGTTGCGGTTGCCACGAAAACCACCTCTGCTTCAGGCAACACTTCTAACCTGCAGACGTTTACTCGGGCGTTTGGCGCTATCTCTGCTCCCGCCGTCACAACGCCGAGAGCGCTGATGGTGGGGGTTGTTTGTTATAATGTTTTTCAAATATTCCCACTGATAGTTTATCTTTCAGTGATGTACAAAGTAACAAGTGTGTCAATGCCGCTAATGCGTCGGTCGGGCAATCAGAATAGGTCTCCTGTCGCTGCGCGGCAAAATTTTATTCATAGTGCGAGCGTATCTGCTTGACTTTCTTCCAGAACGTTCAAGCCTCTCAATCGTGAATGACAACTCAATTAAAGGGATGTAAGTAGCACTGTT
This sequence comes from Termitomyces sp. DKA19, assembly GCA_018851325.1. Taxonomy (NCBI): domain Eukaryota; kingdom Fungi; phylum Basidiomycota; class Agaricomycetes; order Agaricales; family Lyophyllaceae; genus Termitomyces; species Termitomyces sp. DKA19. The sequence goes on along the minus strand of JABCKS010025030.1, from coordinate 5,659 downwards.
TCAATAATTTACCCGGATTAGGGGATTCTCTTCACTTTGAATACTGTAAATCAAACTCTCATGTCATGTAACATATACCCGAGCTCCCGAAGGTACATGAATATAGATTGATACGAAATACATACAAATTACTGCTGGTATAATGGGGTGTACTGAACTAATGTGAAGGTGAAATTATGAAAAGTCCGGTATGTCATTAAAGAGTACTCCTCTTTACTCAACTAATGCTGCACCAATCAGGACGCCAAGAAGTGCAAGGCACGAACCAAGGAATTGCGATGGAACCATCCCAGTGGAGCCTAATAGAAATGGTGAAGCTGCTGCGTTGGATGTTGCCACCGTATTTCCAGCGGTTGTCGGCGACGATGTAACGTTACCAGACATTGTGCCTGACGTCGGGGTAGACGATGCCAAGCTCAATGATGCCAAGCTCGACGGTGACATCGCCGGTGAAGAAGATGGTATGGATGTCGTTTGAGGGAACGACAAGGAAGTCGACGCGTTGCCAATGAAGCAGAACTGTTGTGCCAATGATTCTGCAGTGCCAACCTCTTGCTTGCATGACGATTCGGTACAATTGACAAGAGATTTTGCAAAGCGCGAACTAGCCGAGAAACATCAGAGCGGTAATATTCCAGGTAGGTCAAGAATACTTACGTTTTACAATAACAATTTACCTCTATAACAGAGGTACAGTTGGTATCGGCAACGGCAAGCTGTAGACAGGTCGTAACTTATTATAGCATGAGCTCAAAAACAAAAGAAACAAGCGGATCCACTGTCAGAACTCACCACAATCGGAGAAGCCACTCAGAGATGGAAATTGGGCACTGCTAGTGGGCGTTACAGACAGGCTTCCATTGGTAGTGGTAGTACTACCTGCTGCAGAACTTGTGGAAAGGACAGTGTCTGGAGGTGGAGTGAGAGAGGCCTCTGCGGTAGCACCAGTGACATAAAAGGCGAATACGGAGGCGACAAAGAGCAAGGACATGTTAGCTGCCAGCACGAAAGCTTTCGAGCCCTGGGTAGGCGCAGTACTTGATGCGAATGGCAATAACAGATGTAAACAACGCGTTCTTTGTGATCAACCCACAGAGCTCTCAAACTTTTATTTCTTTCTTGCATTTTTCTTGCGGTACCCTAGGAGTGGTGCATGGTCATATCATATATAATCCGACAGTGTAGGGTGGCCCCAGAACCTGAGAACCCGGTGACAACAATATTTCGTTTGGTGTCGTGTCGCGGGCTTGGTTCCTTAATCTCGGTATTGCTTCTATCGTTGTGAAAACCTCATTGCTAATATCGCTCGTAGTATTCCGGCATACATTACTATATATGTGAGCCATTCTTCTTCCCGTCTTAGACGGCTATGAAGGCGGAGAAGGTAGAAATCCACCAGGCGGTGCAAGGAACACAAGATTTGTTCGAAGATCAAGATTGATGACGCCTTGTAGTCATCACACGAGGGGAGGAGCTAGACCAGGAACGCCTAAACCCGAGGAACGTCGTAGTCAATATCAACGACGCATTGGCGCGTGAGGAGAGCACGCGCCACCTCAGAGTCACATCGGCATATTACAACCACCGGCGCAACCTCATCATCACAACGAGAGAGGATCAGAAGGGGGCTGACCTACTCAAACACGCCAATGCATTCATACACATCTTCAATGTCCCGGTAGAATCCCTAGAGCTGACTACGGACGAGCGACGATACAAAGTACGCATAGATGGAGTCTGGACTGGTAGAGCAGGTACCGTGTTTGGACCAGACAAGTTAGCAGAGGAACTTCTGTTGAACAACCCGGTAATGTCGACAGTAAAACCAGTATCAAAGCCGAAGTGGATCAGGTCTCCGAACGACCTTCAGGAGCAAGAGCATTCCTCGATTGTCCTGGAATTTGGAACGGAGGACGAAACTACTAGAGTGCTTCACCAGAAGCATTTTACGCTATTCTCAAAATACTGCAAGGCAGTGTTACATGCTGACCGCCCACCAATACTGCAGTGTCAAAACTGCTGGTCCTTTGGTCACCACGCAGCATGGTGCCAATCTGAAAGGCGATGCAGGATATGCTCAGACAAGCACGATGAGAGTTCCCACACAGACATTGAGATGAATGCAAGTGACGAGATTCGCTCAGCAAAATGTGCCAACTGTGGGGGGAACCACCCATCCACAGATTGGAATTGCCCAGAGAGGATGAGGAAAGTGGGGGTAGCAAGAGAGAAAGAGGGGAGGAAGATGGTGGAAGGAGGAGGCCAGACAAGAAGAAGGGGCGGAAGATTGACAGTGGAAAAAGAAACAGAAAAGCCAGAGGGAGAAGGATTTGTGAAAGTGACAAGGAAAATGCAGAAGATGAGGAACAGTACACCAAAAGACACAATGACAGAAACAAACACAAGACACAGAGAAAGTGAGGCTGCAGATAAGTCCATAACCATATGATTACAAAACTGATAAGAGTCATTCAACTAAATGCTAATCGAAGCAAGCTAGTGTGCCACACGGCACTCAACACATTCATAGACCAATTTGACATTCTTTTGATAACAGAGCCAGCATGGGACAGGGATAGGAAATGACCAGATGGGACAAGTAGCATGTGGTGGCTGGACCCCAATCCTCCCAGTCACCAAAATCACCAAGGGACAGAGACCACGAACAATGGCATACACCCAACCAAGACCAGACTTCACAGTCACTCTGTGGTCAGACCTAGCACAAGACCTGGACATTCAGATCCTCAATGCAGAACAGGGTATGTACCCCACCACAACAATAGTGAATATTTACAGCCAACCAAAAACTAAAACTCCGGATACAACAAATACTAATGCCTCAATAAGGCTACAGAACATACAGCTACCTACAGCCAACCAAGTCATTGTCTCAGGTGACTGGAACCAGCACCACCTGTGCTGGAGTGTGGGTGAAGGGGGCACTTCAAGAAGGACAGAAAAACTGGTTGAATGGCTAGATGAAAGAGGTTACACAATCCTCAACACAAAAGGAGAACACACATACCAGGAACACTGTAGAAGAGAAGCAACCTCGGTGATAGACCTGACCTGGGTAAACCAAGCAGTAAGGACATTTAACTCAGCACAAGAATGGGCAGTAGACCTGGACAGATCATGCAGGTCTGACCACTATGCCTTGAGATGAATAATCAACAATAGATCTCAGGAGGTAGAGAACCTGATAGGAGTGAGGTATAAATTTAAAAAAGAGAAGAGATTGCAATAGCAGAAACTCTTTTTGACTAATCTACAAGCCCACAGTGAATGGTAGATTGTCCTTAATAACAGAAAAAGCCTGAGAATGCCTATGGAACTGGATGAAGATGTAAGATAATAACAGAAGCTATGAAGGGTGCCACCAAGAAATCCATGCCAGAGAAGCCATCAAACAAGGCCAAGCCATGGTGAATGACTGAACTCACAGAGGTAGCAAAGAGATGAGAAGCCCTATGAAAACAGATTAAAGCCTACAAAGAGAAGTGGGGTGAACAA
>JABCKS010025029.1:0-32391 GCA_018851325.1 Termitomyces sp. DKA19 | reverse complement strand
CTAACTCTCACATCAGGAAGACCGTTCATATGAGAAAATAAAGACAATTCTGGAACTCTTTGCCATCTAAGTACCCGTCGCTTACCAGTTTGGCCTCCGAAGAGTTTCCCATGTTCCCGGGTCAGCGGCAACTCAATGTCTGGTCTCCGGGTGACCTGATTTGTGTTTTTCTGGACTGTGACGCCATGAATCCAGTTGTAGTGGTATCGCTTCTCTAATTTAAGTTCCCATTCTGAGTTTAATCTCATACTTTATGATGACATCATCGACTGAGAACTCAGCGCCCCAAGCTCGAGTGTAGTCGAGTTCGCTGCCTCACCGGCTGTGGTCTTGTCCGAGCTGGCATTTTCTCGCTCACTCCCTTTATGCTCCGGAATACGTAGCTCTCGACTGATGAACAGATACCACAGCTATTGTGATGACGTGAACGGTATCGTGAAGATCTGGTAAGACAATCTCCCATCTCCCTGGAAAAAATCGGTACGTGAACGTTCTTGCCCACATATATACTAGGTCTTCGCCAGAACGTCACGGTGTACATAAATACTTAGAGGGAACTGGTGACTACGGTTCTCCGGTCTAATCGGTATGTTGCAGACAACCTCCCAGGGTCATAAGTATGTAAGATAATCTCAATGAGCTTGTCGCCTGGCAATTGACACGACAGCTGAGTACGCGGTTGTCAAGGACAGAGCGTATGCTCCATACATACTGTAGCGAGCTACCAATTGCCGGTGGAGCGGCAACCGGGATATCCTATGATGCGTGACACCTGCTCAAGAAAATGATAGTCATTCATTCCATAATGACATCGTTCGGGTTATCCTTATGCCAGGGTAAGTAAGAAACATTTTTGGCCTGCGTTATGTTTGACAGTCGGTAATACCTTGCGGCTCACTATGGTATAGTAGCGTTGGAGGATTGCAAACTGCTGCAAACTCCTGTTGCGGAGGAGCAGAAGTAGGATATATACAACCATAATATATACAGCTGTCAAATAAGAAAAAGTGTTGCATTGCATATGATCATGATATATGTCAACACCACAGCATACAGCAATGGCAGGAATGATGAAGATGTACACGATGCGTTTGACTAAGTAAAATTTTCTCTGTCAAATTCATAAACTAATTAGCTGCGAGGTACCACGATTTCTACAGACATGACTTAAGCAAGAGAGAAACAGGCATACAAATCGACAAGAGCCAGCCCAGTCGCAGCGATGTAACGAGTAACAAAGTAATCCAACATTCCATTCCAGTTCTTTCTCAAAAAGAAAACGCCTCGAGCGTAATGGACGGGTATTGATGACGCTTACAAAATAGAAAAACATCTAGTTCCATTTCCATGTCATACCAGAAATGCGGCCAACACTAGGTTGGGCAAGTTGATCAAAGGCAGATGGCGAAAAGTCAAGATCGGTGAGGGCACAACCCTCGCAACGATCTGTAATGGAAACAGTGACAGACTTGCCATCAACTGAAATAAAGCACATGATTCAGGGTCAGTGGACAAAGCAAATTGGAACCCTAAACATGACTTACAGGATGCAGTAACCTGTTTGCCACAAATGGGATTGGTATTCGGGTTGACACCGTCATAGCCACTGATCATTGATGAGAGACGCAGAATATGAGAATAAGGAGACACATACGGGAAGGCATCAAAGAGCAAGTGAGAGACGGCGGCGATAAAGTCTGAATTTGTGTTGGTGATACCGCATGCGCCAAGGCCGGCTAGATGAAGAGGTTAGCAACGAGGGGTGAAAACGGTTGAGAACAACGAACTATCATAGAAAGTGCCTTGGCCGGTCTGTGTGCCTACCAGGAAGCTAGGGGTATTAGAGGCGGGTGCCTGGGTTGGAGCGGGTGCTTTGGTGGTAGTAGGTTCGGCCTTGGGGGTGGTGGTGGGTTCGGCCTTGGGGGTGGTGGTGGGTTCGGCCTTGGGGGTGGTGGTGGGTTCGGCCTTGGGGGTGGTAGTAGGTTCGGCCTTGGGGGTAGTAGTAGGTTCGGCCTTGGGAGTAGTCGTTGGCTCGGCCTTGGGGGTGGTGGACTCTACCTTGGGAGTAGTAGATTGGACGTGCGTAGTAGGCTCTGCCTTTGAAGTCGTAGATTCATCCTTGGCGGTGGTGGTGGGCTCTACCTTGGGAGTGGCCGTCGACTTGATGAGGGCCGGAGGGGGGACAGATGTCGAGATCTCATGCACAACAGCATTACTGTGGATTGAAGCCAAGGACGAGGCGATGGAGGATGCGCGGACCTTGCAGCGCTTTCCATCTGTGCGTCTGCGAAGAGTAGGTGTGGGCTGGACCTGGGCTGCACGGTGGGCTACAGCGCGGTGGGCGACGCCACGGTGGATATGATGGGGAACGGAGAGAGCGGTGACAGAGACGACGAGGCAGACGAAAAGAACGGGGAGGCGAGACAACATAATGAGTGACAGAAAGGTAAGGAGAGTGACGGTAAGAGCCAACAAACCAAAATGTCGGCGCGCGCCCTTTTTTCCTTCGATCGTTGTTGACACCTGTTGACAAGACATTTGTATAAGATCTCTGATAATAACATATGGGGCTATGCACATGCGTAGTACTCATCCTGCCTTGGCTGCGTACATCTTCACCAGCCCACTGCTTGCACTTCCCTCCAGGCTTTTCCCATATCCGTCTATCTGTCCCAGAAGCAGCAGGCTCTCCAGCCGGCTGGGTTCTGCAGGGATCTTGAACAACCGCCCAACATCCTCCTCTGGCAACGGCGCCAAGCCCTGTGCCACCCGCCCGGCATTCTCTTCCTTCCGTTTTGCAATGTATGTGTCCGCCTTCAGTCGCTCCCGTGCAATCTGTCGCGACATGTATGCAAGGTTGCCTTCTTCTGTTCGGTAGTTGTCGATCGCCTCCGCAATCTGCTCCAGGTTCTTTGTCAGTCCCGTCCCAAAGTCCAGCGTCCCAAACGACGGCGGCAGTGCTGAGCCTGTTCCTACCCCTCCGCCAATCTCCTGGATCGTCTCGTCCGGCTGCGCAATTGTATCTAGGAACGAGCTCAATAGAGGGTTTGTCCGTATTTTTAGAGGCACCTCCTCCAGAATCGAAGAGAAAGTTAAAGAATGATCAATCAAACTGGCACTTTAAATTAAAATTAACTTTCTTCTTTCATGACATGTTCCATACCTTGCTGAGCTAAAGTTTGATCTTTTGTGTGCGGCCAGAAACGCGGCCGTCAGGCGGAACGCACGGAAAGACGCATTGCCTCGCGTCGTTTGCGATAGGTCTGAATTCGCACACTATTCATTAACCATTAATGAGCCAAAAAAAGCTACACTTGCCATGAACAACCACAACGCCCCCGTGTCGTAATTTCTCTTGATGAATTGCCTGCGTATCCACCAAAGTTTGATTGAAGAAAGCTCCAAGTGTTGTTGCCTGATAGAACCCAACCACGCCGTCGTCCGACTGTACCTCCTTCAACGAACGCAACATAGACGCTTGATAACGCGCTGCAGCCACATAAATCACGCATGAACACATGCACCCCATTGAGATTTTTATACCGTATTCTCACTCACCCACTGACTTTGATGACCGATCATCCTCCTCACTTCCATGATGCGGCAATGGGAATGAATTTGAGACTTCTAAGGTGCCGTCTAGGTCGAGGCCCAACAACAGCCCATGGGCAGTCGTCGAAGGTGATTCTATAGTATGTTTCAATATTTTTGTAACCACCTTGACACAACTCATGTTAATTAACAGTATCATCCATTGAAAGGCCACGCGGGCTCACCATGCCATCCAGTTGCACCCTTGTTAATGGAATCTCTGCTTCAATGTCAATCACTTTTGACATCGATGCCGGGATAGCCTCATAAGTGGGTGCTGCGGGTGCGGGTGCGGGTGTTGGTGCAGGAAGGGAAGCCGCAAGGGCCGCGGCCATGGATGTAGCCATTGCTGATTTTGACCAACGTGTTCAACGACGTGGGGGACGAGGAAAAAAGATGAGGAAGGCCTTGCAAAATATATACAAACAATACTATGATAGCTACTCTAAATACCGTTGAATCCGAATATAAGGTACAATCCCTCAGTGGCACTCGTATTACTCAGAGGGAGCGCTTTAAATAGTACGTTTTGCCTAGCAAATGCTGCACATGCAAAGAGTATAAATTTAGGAAGAGAGACCGAGACTACGCGCACCAGGGAAGTAAAACCTCGAAGGAAGGTAGAGAAAGCTTAGATGAATCTTTCATCTTCAAGCGATATAGCCAAATCGCCATCAGCTTGCGATGCATGAATAGATGCATGGTGGTACTTAGCGACTATGATGCACGAAACCCAGATACAACGGAATCCCTTGATATATTGCAATGCGCTCGGAAGCATGTGAGCGTGCTGGTGATGTGTCTGACAAGGTGCAGGGAACAAGTGGACGAGATAATGAGGCTATGTTATCGACAAGAGAAAAAAATGAAACATCACATGTGTCATTCCATCAACTTTGGAACGATTGGGCTGGATGCGTCGCAGTGCGATCACCAAACTCGTGTCTAAAAATACAATGGAAATGATTGTTCCATGGCGCTACTACATAAGACTGTGAGCGAGATATAAATCATGAAGAGCTAAGACTGACCATAGCTATCTGTCATGCATCGTCTTCCCTCGGGGTAAATTTATGTTTACCTGGTAGAACCACTTCTGTCATGCCCTTTCCGCTCCCGGTCACACCCACTATGATGGCACAAAGTTAGTCGCCAAACGGTGGTGCAGGCTAGGTTGAAACGATGCGTACCTCTTCCCAGGGGATTGTCTGGTGTCTTAAAAATGCTGGTACCAGAGATCCCTGCAATATGCACACCCTTCTTCTCCGACTTCTTGGCAAATTTCTGCCATGTAGCTTGCTTCTGCATCTGCTCCTTCGCCTTTTGCGCCTTGACCTCTAGCTTCTTTTCGTTCTTCTTTTTCTTCTTTTCTCGCTCCTCCTCCTCTTGCTTAGTCAATTTACGCTTATTGGATGCCGGTAGATTGGAGTTAACATAATTGGGAGGAAGGGGCTTGATTTCAGCAGCCTTGACGAGCTCAGTGGTGTTGTAGCCCTTGAAGACGATACTGTAGACGCGGTTCTCGGCGGAGCCTCCGACGGAAGTTATACGGGCAGGATACCAAGATCCGTCGACGGAATACTTAGCGAGGCACTCGTCACCAGCGGTCCAGGACTGAGTAGGGGTTGAAGAAGCGGTCTTGCGATCTGATTTGGAGGACGAGGCTGCTTCGGCCTGGGCAAGGGCAGTTTTCGTGAGCTGGATGAGCTCGTTGAGTTCGTTCGCGAGAGACTTGAGCTCTGGATTGTCTGGATCAAGGGCGAGGGCAGTCTCGACCTGTGAGAGCTGAACCTGATAAGTTTCGAGGTCGGCACGTTCCATCTGACAATAGGATAAGACGAAAGCGTGTGATGGAAGTGTGACAGTCACGTACTACAATCGTCCCCAAGACAAGTCACAATAAGTATTATATTGATTAATCATTATTTGATAAGAAATTTAAGTTGGCGCCCGCTGACTCATACCTGTGTCTAAGTAAGTTCCTATCTTCTCCATCCATGGCATTGTCGCGCTCTGCCCGTATTACTCTCCTTTTGGCCATTGATGTTGTCTTCTTCTTCGTAGAGCTCATCGCTGGTATGTCTGTCCTGAGCGTCCCCAACGCAATTCTTATTCCCCATAGGCTATGCTGTTGGTTCTCTCGCCCTCGTTGCAGACAGCTTCCATATGCTCAAGTCAGTTTCTTCTTCTTTCTTATGTTCTCTCTTTTTAACACTTCCCTAGCGATGTAATGAGCCTCATCGTTGCCCTTTATGCCATCAAGGTGCACGCGAATCCTCCCCTTCTTCTATTTTGCTTACGTCATATCAGCTCACTGCTAACTCCTCCGCCGACTCGCGCTACTCCTATGGATGGCACAGGGCTGAGATTTTAGCTGCTCTTATCAATGGCGTTTTCCTTCTCGCTCTTTGTTTTTCAATTTCTCTCGAAGCAATCGAAAGATTTTTCAGTACACCAGGCATGTTCTCCAAAAGCGCTTCGCATCAGTTGACTCATGATAAACACCAGAGATATCTAATCCTAAACTTGTCGTTGTCGTCGGCTCCTTGGGCCTAGCATCCAACATTCTGGGGTTATTTTTGTTCCATGGTACACTGATTGTACTCTCTGTTTACCACGAACTCACCTCGGTCCCGCAGAACATAGTCATTCACACGATCATTCGCACGGTAAGACGTCATCATCAAGACCAGAATCGATTACCGGTGCTTCCTCCCCTGTGAAGTCTGCACCTCAGAACAATGATTCTATATCTCCCTCCCAGTCCGAATTTTCCTCGCTTTATGGTCATCCTGTTGCCACACGTGCTGCTCTAGTCCAACAAGCTCAAGAGATGGCTCTTGCTCATTCTCCATCGCCAACGACACATCACTACAGCGTTGATCTACCACGCTCCTCTATTGATGCCGAGAATCATCCCCACAATTTGCATTCCTCTTCAGATTCCGTTCCTGAAGATGACCTATCTTCAGGGACAATCTCGACGGAGCATACACCGCTCTTGCGGCAAGGTCCCAAAATGGGGCATGACCACGATCACAGTCATTCTCATGGATCAATGAACATGCACGCTCTCGTCTTGCACGTCATGGGTGATGCGCTAGGCAATGTTGGTGTCATTGCCACTGGTCTCGTTATCTGGCTCACACAGTGGAGCTTCAAATTCTATTTTGACCCCGTTATCAGCCTTGTCATAACAGTCATTATTTTCTCTAGTGCTTTACCTCTAGGTATGTGGTCCTAAGCTTCGTTTTCATGTTACTGGCCTCATGGTTTGACAAGTCCGGAGTGCATCGTTCATCTTACTTCAAGGCGTGCCACCCACGATTTCCCTTGATGGTGTCCGAGAATCCATTCTTGAGGTTGATGGCGTGCTATCGGTGCACGAGCTACACGTCTGGCAACTCTCAGAATCAAAAGTCATTGCTTCGGTCCATGTCCTCACCTCGCGAACCCACGACTTCATGCCCATTGCGGTCAAGATTCGTGAGGCACTTCACCATCATGGGATTCATTCAAGCACAATACAACCAGAATATCACTGTCTAGGCACTGATTCCATGCAGGCTCAAGCACAGGTAAGCTGTTTGATTTTCATCGTTGCCTATGAAGTTGAATGTGTCGTGCAAGGGTGGAACATCGTGCTTGATTCTCTGCCCGTCAGATCGGGCTTGCAACCCAACAGAAAATGCTTGTTGTCGTCAGTATTGAGTTCTAATTATTTGAATCGATGTGGCTTAATATAAAACTGCTTAGCTCCACCGCCAGCCGATGTATGAATTCTGGAGTTTGCTATTTCTTTACTGGATCTGTGATTATTACTATATCTATACAATCAACACAAGTCATTTATGGATATGGCAAAGTTCGCGGCGAATGATTGCGAAGATGCCAGCTTCCGGAGTACTGCTTGACTTGTATGATCCCGCCTGGCCTGCAAATTAGACGCAAGTTTTCGAGCCATTGCAGAACTAGATTGACCAAGGATAAATTGGTGCTCTCCAGTCACTGATCGTATTCCGAGTTCAAGATGCAACGCGGCATCGAGGGCTGACGAGATGACAGTTACGAGAAGATCCACTTTCAATGTATGATCAGGCGTTTGTTGGTGATCCATGGCGAAAATTATCGAGGGCGTGACGACATGTAAAAAGATGGGGAGGAGAGGTGGAATATTCGAGCTCTGTGGCGCAGTGAGAACAAATGTCGCAATTCGTCTGCTGATTTCCATTTCGCCAACACTGGAAAAACTAGCCAGCTCTGACCATAGAAGTTGTAGAAAAGCCGTTGGAGGAATAATCTTGACACAGTACACGACGTCAAGAGAGGGTGCCTTTCCCGCTCGTGCCACGCTCAACGCTGTCTGAATAAGCTGCCTTGGTTCATCCTCCCATGAAATACGAGAAATGGAAACTTGCGGCTCTACGGTCATATCTACCAAATTCGTCAGAGAACATAAGGCTTTTTAAACATAAGCAAGTCACCTTCAGTGTGGACCCCAAGTGCCTGCCCAATAACGCGTCTTATAGAAATCACATCAACTCCTGGGAGAGCCGATATATCAATTTTGTTTTTTCTGTGGCCAAGAAGGACGCACACCCTCGGGGAAACGAGTTGCAGAACAGGACGGGGACATGAAGGCGATAGTAGAAGCATTTGGAGGATCTCTATACGAGTGGTGACATTGTAACTAGAAATGATGATCTCGTTGGGTCGGCAATTGAAGTTGAGACAATAGACGTACTGTCTTTGCTGTATAATTTCCCTTATGAGGGCTTTGATTATTCCAACCAGTGTCCAACTCAACAGAGGTCCCATGAAATAAGAAACTCCATTAGTCAAGGTATCCTTGTCAATTTTCTGCATCATATGAAACGTGATTGCTTGAAGAAAAAGCGCTGCGGATATTTTCAGAAGGACTTTTGGTTGAGTCGATCTAGGTTCACGTTGAGCGCCATAACGACCAACGTTGAGATTCAGGATACCTGAGTATGCTGTCTTCTATCCCTTCGCTACCGCTGTCGAATAATGCTTTGAACCAAACACTAAAGGCCTGAGTGTCCTCATGAGATAACGAATCATTTGTGTATGCTGTATCGGTGGATTTGAGATAAGAAGAAGAGAGTGTTCGGTTATCTGAAGTATACAGTTCGCCTTCCAACTACAACGAATTAAACCAGATGAAGAGTCATGAAAGAATAACGACCGCACGTGGAACCTCGCTGTCGTGTGTTGAACAAATATGACAACATCGCCGAGATGGCTTACTGCAGTCTGAGGGTCGCCTTACTCAGTTATGTCAGTACATGAGATCATTGAATATCCACAAGAACAACACACCGACAGTCTCGCAATCATATTGATCCAGGAAAAGTAGTGCACGAAAAATAAGATCGGAAACCTTGATGTGTAGTGTCATGATATCGAGCATAACTTCGTAGGTATAGAGCACTTTGCAAAGATGACTCAACGCATCAACATCATACGTTGTCGCAAACTTTGTAAAGCGCTTTGCGTATATCAATCTCAGCCAAATGATCAGTCAACACAGGCATTGAAACTTACCCGAAGAATGACCGCTGACAAGACACTGTGACATGAATCGTCATTCACAACACGATCTATCCAAGATGATAGCTCTTCAACATTGATATCTGGATTGCATTTCGCTTCGAAATATACCTATCCATAGCCGTCATATCTGATATCAGAACGAGAAAAACACCACACTGACTTCCATGTCGAAACCAGCGTCCTGCGCTTCCGTCTGAAGACGCGGTATTTCATCATTTGAAATACAAGAGTCGATGGTAATTGCGAAAGTAAGGGATATTTGGTCCAGTTGAACCAGAGTTTGAAGAAGATCTCGAAAGAAGGACCGGAGTCTTTTATTAGGCTTGTCAGAAAAGCGACGTTTCTCCAAGTTCTTCTACTTACGATACGTCGTCCTGGAATGTATTGGCTTTCTTTGCCAGCGAAATTGCATGATCGCAATGAGCAATAAGTTCAGCTTGCCTAAAGTTTGTCTGGAGGGAAGCCTGAAGAGCACGTTTCTGAAAGTCATAAGAATTTACTGTATTTTTATGAAGAAATCTACTTACCCAATCAGTATTCGTGATTCCGTCTGTGTTGACAACAGCTTCAAACATAAGTAATAACCGAGGAAGCTGCATCAAACGTCTCAACGTGTGAGAATAATAAGATATGATGAGGACTGACGCGACCGACGACAAACGCTTTCCATATTGATGCCTTGGAAGCACTTTGACTGAGGCATGTAAAAGCCGAAAGGAATAGTTGTGTGTAGAACACCACAGGGGACCAAGCAGTCCATCTGAATAATGCCACTAATAAGGCAACTGAACTTTGACTGTCACCCACACCAAAATCATGAGCTTTAAAGGACACCTGTATATTGTCATGAGAACGAAGTTGGTATTCCTCAAGGACATACAAGATGATGCAAGAATAAGCCGAATGTGACGATGTCTGTTTCTGAACCGGAAACATGTAAGCTTCCTTTGCCTAGAGTCAGCGGAATAGGATGCGACATTTGTGCTTCCCTTGCTACCTTCACGTCATCACCAATGAGAAGGCTCAAAGATAGCACAAATGTTTCCAGTACTCGTTGAACATCCGGCGCAAGCTGAAAACTTTGTAGGAGGTCGTTAGCATCAGCGATATATACCATGGCTTGAGCAGTAGGAACTTGTGAGAAATCAGATACGCATGAGAGCAGAAGTATCACAAGTTCAGATGCAGATGTTGTTGATTGATGGAAATGTGACAATGAAAGGGAGTGAGCTGTCCGTAGCAAAGCGAGAGCGTCTTGCACAATGCCTAATATAGTGATTGTGGACTCGTTGTAGCCAACAACGGAACCGATAGGTGACACTCCAGAAGTGTAATGCGCGTCCAACGCAACACGACAAAGCATGTCCAGAGTGGCAGGAGAGTGTAACTCAGATGAACGAGCGGCCTGTAACAATGTCGTCACGAACGTAGCAATCGAAAGCGAACCATCGTATATTGCATGTTTCAAGTATCCCCGAAGATCCGGGTCTCCAGGATAAGACCGACAGAGCACAAGAACCGAGTCTGCGGCATATAGACGCCCGAAATTAGTACAAGCTTTTGATATTCGCATATACGATGCCACGCACTACTCAAATCTACTTCTGTCACATCTCGAGAGCGAGATAGTTCTTGTCTTGAAATGAACAGTTTACACAATCCCAGCCACTATCAGCTAAATCAACGGCTGTACGCTGAAAAGAACAAGATTACTGACTTTGGAAGAGGATATGCCACTTTGGAAGCAGTGCCTTGTGAGTTCAGCCAACGACATCCGTGCTTTTCCCGGTCAACATATGACCAACGACTAGAAAGAATAGAAGTCGGCTGAGCAAGTTATTCGAAACAGCACGAAGGGGCCGAGCCATTCAGGTCATGTGACTAGCGCGTCGACCTCGTCCCGGAGTACTTAAATATCATGAATTAAATTAACGGATTATGGGTGCAAGGTGATCTGCCACATTGTTGGGAGACATCAGCCCACTAGCCTATGTGAAAAAATAAGGCCAGAGCAGCGTCAAGCTCACAATCGCGACCAAAACTATCAGAATCACATAAAATCGGAGGAGCAGCACAGCTCGTCGTGTTATTACATTCCCCACCGGAGTAAGCGCATAAGATGTTGACGAGAGCATCGGCATCAATATCGTGACATTTCTTCACCATCATAGTACTATGGATGGTTTGTTGACTTTAGGTGTATATTGTTGCCTATCACGCAAGTGATCCATGATAGATGGATGCCTCTACGGATATTGTTCGTAGCTCAAATCCAGCTCAGCGGTTGTTAGAATGTCAGCGCAAACGAGTAAGATTGTGAATCTGAAGGCTTGGTCCAGATAGTTAAAAAGCTTTACCATGTCCACCTACGGTAGGATCAAGTACATTTTCCAACGGTCGAATTTTGAAACTCCCTAGAGGGCGGAAAAGTCTTTCTAAAGTTCTTATATAGTACACTGAGATCTTTCTACACCCTCATGATGTTCAAGAACTTCGACTATACTTTGGCAACAAGTCTCCGCGTCTCCTGTGGGGTAAAGTGGAGAATCATGGACAATACTTTCACGAGATTCGGCTGGAAGAGAGTGGAAGGTTGAGTTGTCGATTAAATCATTACGATAAATGGAACACACTCTCATCTCTTTGTGTTCCAGGAATTGCAGAATAACATTTCTCAGATACTCCAAATTGATTTCCTCGTCATTTTCCTTCTTATGTTCCGAATCGGGAGAGCTGACTCGAGAGTTTACTGAGACTTGACTAGCAGTGGTATTATTCTCAACAGAACGAGAGATCCAATATCCTACACCCGGATTTCGCTGTCGCTCGAGCAGAGCAACAGAGGACTGAACTTTTCGTAGTTCTTCACGAAGAGTCTGTAGTCCGAGTATGAGTATAGGTTATTGTCACTTTCAAGACCAACTTTATTTCCAGCGCGCAGGTGATTTTCACGTTGTTTGCTCTCTTCCACGAGCTGTTCCAGCATGCTAATTTTTAGGTTCAATTCTTGTTCTTGTGATCTCCAAGATTTCTAGACGATCCATAAGCAGATCCACTTGTGTATTGGAGGATTAAAGTTCACCTCAGATTCTCGAACACTAGTATCCGCTTGTCGAAGTTCCTGGAGTTGATCCAAGAGGAGACGGTGCTCTCCCTCTAATGTTGTTATGTTGGCTCTTAGTCCTTCCACGGTTTCTTTGTGTTGTTTCTCCGTCTGAGAGATCATACTGGCGAGTTGTTTCGAGTCTTCAACCTCTCTTGTCTTCTCACGAAGTTTTCGACTCCACTCAGCATCATTATCGTTGCGTTCCTTTTCCATTGCCTCAAGATTCCTCTTGAGGTCGAAAAGCTTCAATTCGTATTTTAACTCAGCCGCTGATAAGAGACGCGCCATGTCATCCGGCGGAAACGCTGTTTCTCGTGATCTAGCCTCTAGATCACGTTGGACTTCTGCAAAATCATCCTTGAGAAGGGCGTAGCGATCACCAAGTTCACGTAGCTGATACTGGTATTCGGTGTTCTGGCTCTCCAAGCCCTCGAGATGTGACTGTGCAGATTCCAACTCTGCTTGGCGTAGTTGCAGATCGTCAAAAAGACAATTCTTGTCTTTAGTGACGAGGGCTAAGGATTGCTGTAGAGACCGTATCTTAGCTTCTTTGTCAGAAGTTTCTTGAGCACGAGCGCTCTAGAAATTGATAAAAACGTTTGTTCTTTGAAGTCAATTTGTTTTTACGGTGAACAATAACCATACCTTGATTAAGTCAAGTTCAGCTTCATACTGCCCTTTGTATGTCGCGATATCCTTGTCATATCGAGCCTTTAAGCTCGCAATCTCTTTTTCGAACTGAAGTTGAAGTCCTGTGAGAGCCTTCTCCCTTTCCAAGTTTGCGGCATCGAGCTCGCCGCGTAACTTCATCTTTTCCTCTTGCTCTTTCTCCTTCTCTTCTTTCTCCTTCTCCAGCAACAAAGTTACAGCGGCAGTTGCATCCTCTTTGTCCTTCTCAGCTCTCACAAGTTTCTGCCGAACAGTTTTCAATAAACTGATGGCTTTAACACGTTTTTCTTCTTCCTCCTTCACGAGTAGTTTTGCACGTTCAAGCTCCTTTCGCAATTTATTGATCTCTGTCTTTTGTTCACCTGCAGTCTCCTCAGCTTGAGCATCTGCTTTCTGTGCTGCTTCCAAAAGGGCTTCTGCTTCCGATAGTTCCTTTTGCAACTTTTCGATCTGAAGGGACTGAGAAGAAGACCCCAGACGATGAGTGTCCCGCAGCTCTTCGAAACGGTCTTCTTGGACTGAGTCCATGAAAATAGTCAGATCAGCCCTTCTCAACTGGATTGCATGCCTTTACCTTCAAGTTTGTCATTTAGACGCTTGATCTCATCCTGAAAGATCTACAAAGGGGGTTGGGTATGGCATCACAATCTAAGATAGAACCACACTAACCTCAGTGGTTGACTTCAGTTTGACGAGATACTCACGGAGAGCTGAAGGGTTATGTACGCTTTCCAGTGGAGTAAGTTCTTGTAATACACGGTCAGCGGCTTGTTTCTCTTCCTGCAAACGCTTGAAAGATAGAGAGACATCTGTGAGAGGCCATTCAGATATTTTCGGTAAAATACACATAAAAAGCATACCGGTAAACCGTTGCTCCACCTGCTTCAACTTTTCCTGAAGTTCCTCGATACTCGTTTCCTTCTCCGAATCTGATGTCCTATCGCTAGTTCTAGAAATATCATCTTGACCAGGATCGCACGGCGGCAATTGAGCGATGATCTGTTCACTGCTTACTGGGCCAGGGACTGTGGAGAGCGGCTGATCGAGTGCTGCATCTTTTCTTCGCACTATGACCTCGGCCGTCAACGAATCAAGGGAAGAACCAAGGCCCGACGATTGTTCAGACTCATCAGCGTCGTCTGAGACAGACTGAGAGGGCTCCACGGAGTCAGAAGAGGATATTAGTCCTGGCCCAACATCTGGGGAATTCTCTAAAGAGCCCAATTCCGGCGACTTCGTACCGATAGCCAGTGGTTGTGAGGTCGGAAAGCTTTTGTCGTGCAGTTTTGGCTCTTCTGATGAATCACTAGAAGAGGTCATCAGGTTCAAGGTCTCTGTGGCCGTTTTCGCTATCGGTTCCGAGCATGTACCAATTGCGTTTGTCTCTTCCTTGTCGGTAGGAAGGAGAATCACTGTATTCTATGAGGTCGCAAAATCAGAAACGAAAGGCGGTTGTGAGAAATGGACTAGATACCACAGATGGTCTTGAGAGAGATTGTCTTTGGGAAGATTCTGAATGAGACGGGTCGCTGATGATGGCAGTGGCGGCACGCAATCTATCTTCCAGTCGTGACTTCGTCCGACCCTCCCTTGAGGACGTGGTAGCTTGTGTAGAAAGAGACCCCGTGCTACCAGAACGTTGACTAGCCAGGGATTTACGAAGATTACTTAAGGCTGATTCCGCCAGTTGACTGGAAGACATGGGTGAAGAAGGGTGTGATGAAGAATCGAGCGAATTGGAGCGAGATAGGCTATTGTCGCGAAACGCATCGGTTGATTGACCATCTAAAGACGACCGAGGAAGAGGTGCTAAGTTTTCGACAGCCTGTCGAAATTGCGAGAACATGGTGGATGTATGAATCGACGTCAACGCGTAGTACAGAACATTATACAAATAGACCCGGCCGGAGAGTCACATCAGGTATTTCAATTGCAGATTCCTCAGGAATAAGTGATATAATTCAAAGTCTTATTATATACATTAGTAGTCATAGTTATCATGGGGTGTTATCCGCAGGTTCTGGCTCTTTCCCTTTAACGTCACCGACAGTTATTATCGGTGTAGGTGTTTCAACTCCGTTTTGAGAGGAAGTACCAGCCAATTGCCATGCTGGGATCGAAGGTCTGCCCAACGCAGGCAATGGGGATGAAGGGATGCTGCTTGGTCCCCGACTGAGCAACAAAGCTTTCAAAGATTTCAATTCCTGTTGCAACTCAGAGAGAGACTGTGTTTGGCGCTCCTTGTTCTTGTTGATCATCTAATGCACTTGTCAATGAGAAACCAGGACATGAAATGGACTGAGATACTTTAGGTAACATTTCACGTATGTTGTTGACTTCGTCGCGTATTTCTCGCATCTCGTCGCGTGTTTTGTGCTCTGCTTCACGCATCTCCGCAACCACTGTTTCAACGTTTGCTGTGGTTCTGTCAATGACCTCTTTTTGTTCTTCTACTGCTTTTCGGACGGCTACCGATTCTGCCTGTATCTCCTTCAGAAGTGCCTCCGCTGCATCAAACTGTGCATTGAGTGCATCACGATCTTCCTCGTAGGCGGTAGACGTGGGCGGTTGTAGATGTGGAAGTAGATGTTTCTATAATGGAGTCAATACATGTTGTCATCGGTTGTAATTGAGGAACTGAACACATGCCTTGAACAAAGCAAATGCACCATAGGCAAACGAACCAGATATTATAGCAGTTATCTATAGGAAGGTGCAGATGAGCATGTGTTTTTCGATTGACGAAGGCGACCGGTACAAAATAGTCTCGCCAGTCCCAGCGCTGGGCAAGAGGGGCTCCAAGATGATATGCACCATACCCTGGAGGGTAGTTCTGTTGGTAAGATGGGCCAGGGTTTTTCAAGGTCGCCTGCTTGAGCGCTGTGTCAATTTCCTGGGGGTTCAGTCCTTTTGCCTCAAGGAACTGGATCCGCTGAGCCAACGGAGATGCCTGAGTCTTTTTCAAATTGAAGTGAATCAGACAATAACATGAGGGTCAAAAAGACCTGCTTACTTTGGGATCAGCTAGAAATGCGACCGCGTTTTGAACTAATTCTTGACGATCCGGAGAGGACATGATTTGAGCGATGCACCCCTCTAGCCCCGTATGGTCAATTCATGGTCTCGGAAAATGCCGTGCGTGACATGTGTGGAACAAAATTTGGGCTCGTTGCTACAGTTGTTCAACTCGTCCAAAATGATGTCCTGGGCAACCTCTAAGGCTGTCTGTAATGGCCTGGCAACCCGTGGTATGTACATTATTTCTCAGTGCAGCTGCTGATTCTTAGTAAATATAATTAAGTCTCATTCAAAGCCTGCCAACGTACACTCTGGAAACCTCTCTTGTCCTGTAACACAGGTGCGACTCGACGTGTTCTTCTCCGTATCTTGTGTTCTGATCGTATGAAGCGCTAGCAGGGGCTCGCAGAGGGTACGCAGAGGCCTATACCCGCTCCAAACCCCACATGAACATCGGAACAATAGGTTGGTCAATTCTTGGGGTATGAAACACCTACCTCAACTCTAAAACAGGGCACGTTGACCACGGAAAGACCACTTTGACTGCCGCCATCACTAAGGTCATGGCTGAACAGGGTGGAGCCAAGTTCACTGACTACAGTCAAATCGACAGGGCTCCTGAGGAAAAGGCTCGCGGTATCACCATTAATTCATCTCACGTTGAATACTCAACCGCCTCTCGCCACTATGGCCATATCGACTGTCCTGGACATGCTGATTGTAAGTCTTCTGCTCTATTTTTTTTTCGCCCAGTCATTCATATATCGTAGATATCAAGAATATGATTACTGGTGCTGCTCAAATGGATGGGGCTATCATTGTTGTATCTGCAACCGATGGCCAGATGCCGCAAACTCGTGAACATTTACTCCTTGCTCGTCAAGTCGGTATCAAAAAGTTGGTTGTCTTCATTAACAAAGTAGACCAAATCTCGGATCCGGAAATGTTGGAACTAGTTGACATGGAAATGCGTGACCTTCTTTCGACCTACAACTTCGATGGCGAAAACACACCTATTGTCATGGGTTCTGCTTTGGCAGCATTGGAAGGCCGGGATGACAAGATTGGTTCCGAGAAGGTGCTTGAACTCTTGAATGCCTGTGATGCATGGCTTGATCTCCCTCCTCGTAAGTAAAGGATGATTGTTCACTCAGATCCTACTAAGTTAATTAATAGGCGATTTGGAAAAACCTTTCCTTATGGCTGTTGAAGGTAAATCTTGTGGTACTCCATAGTTATCGATTCTGACTCTTACTTTCCAGATGTATTCTCCATTCCTGGTCGTGGAACCGTCGCAACTGGGCGTGTATGTAATCTGTCCATCTTCCTCTGCGGTGGAAGGTGAATGACCGTCGCTCAACTTAGGTCGAGCGTGGTACCGCACTCAAAGGTGATGATGTGGAAGTCATTGGACTTGGGAACTCTTTCAAGACTACCCTCACTGGGATTGGTAAGTAATCACAACACGATCAATGAAAATATGTTCATTCCGATGCCAGAGATGTTCCACAAGGAACTCGAGCGGGTGGGTAAAGTCCCACTCATCTGTTTGTCATGGTCTTAATGTCATGCAAGGCTGAGGCTGGTGACAACATGGGTGCTCTGCTTCGTGGTGTCAAGCGCGAACAACTTCGCCGCGGCCACGTCATTGTTGCTCCAGGTTCTATCAAGCCGGTTAAGAAGTTTGAAGCTCAAGTCTACGTACGCTGGACTTTGTCTATTCCTTTCTCTTGACCTGATTTTCTCTCCCTCGCTCGGTCAAGATCCTCACAAAAGACGAAGGTAAAAGGACGCTCTTTATCATCCATCATACCACTCAGTTTGCATACAGGTGGTCGCTATACTCCGTTTATGGCCAACTATCGTCCCCAGCTTTTCATCCGCACGGCGGATATCACAGTAGCGCTTTCATTCCCTGAAGGTACCCCCGATGCCGCTGAGAAGATGGTAAAGATTATTTCTCACTGCTTCATGTCCTACCACTGACATCCGGTAGGTCATGCCTGGAGATAACGTAGACCTTGTGTGTGACCTGTATTTCGACGTTGCTGCTGAAATTGGAGGGCGGTAAGGACTCTGTCATATCATACGAAGTCGATTCTCACTTTTTTGTATAGCTTCACTCTTCGGGAAGGCGGTAGGACTAGTAAGTATCATTCCTGTCGTCTTCTTGACCTCTGCTAATCGTTTCTCTCCCCCTCTCCTTCAGTCGGAACGGGTATCATCACCAAGATTCTCGAGTAGAGTGTAACTCACAAAGTTGTATCGTTAATATGCACTCAATCTACCCATTCCTAATGTGTCCCAACTCGCAACATACGATATAAAAGTTGATACAGTAACTATATCCGTTAGTATTCTTAATATACAGAAATATGTATTTCCTTTTGTGGTCGACAAAAAATGCTACTTACATACAAAAGTAGACCGGAAACTGCTCGGAAGAGACGAGCTGGAGTCAACGCACGCTCCAGTCTGTTTACTTTTCTCTTGAATCCTGACACAGTATGCAAGGACTCTTACGAGTAGCCTCTCACGCACGCCCGTCAATCGGCCGTCCTCTTCGGTTGGCTCGTTCAGAATTGGGGTACCGGCCCCAACTCATTCGAACCCTCATCAGTCAGTACAGTAGTCAACTAACTATGTTTGCAACTTTTCTCAATCTTCTCAGCTAAAAAGTTTACTGAGGACCACGAAATAATTGTTTTCGATGACGCCACGGGACTGGGTACAGTCCATATTACGGACCATGCCCAGTCAACCCTCGGAGATGTAGTTTTCGTCGACCTCAAACCACCTGGCGAGGTGATAACAAAAGGCGGTTCGTACACGAGTTAATGAAAACGCTGCAAGGACTGAGACGGCCCTTGTCGCAGAATCTATCGGTGCTGTGGAGAGTGTGAAGGCTGCCTCGGATATTGTACGTACCATATCGCAACATGCGATGTTTCGTTGATTTTCCTTTTTCCTAGTATGCTCCAGTGTCAGGGACAATTACAGAAGTTAACCAAGCTCTGACTGATGAGCCAGGCCTCTTGAACAAGTCAACTCTGGATAAGGGCGAGTCACAGGATTGTATTTTATATGTATACATCCTAAAATGTACTTGACAGGCTGGCTTTGCAAAATTAAAATCTCTAATCCTGACGAGGTATGCTTCTTGTTTTCAATGTTTTAATTCGCCACCGACGATGATTTTAGGTCAACGACTTGTTAACTGAGGAGGCATACATGTCGACTCTATAAAACGTAGACACTGGGGCGCTCGTAACTTCTCATCCTCACATTTAACTGCACGTATTCATCTTGTTTTGTTATTGAGAGCAAATAGAAAGAATGCTGTTCCTTCTCAAATGAATGAGTAGGTCATTATCATGTTTAGGATGATGGGGGAGGTGAGGTTGCGGATGGTTCATATTTGTACTTCTCCCCTCTTTCTTCCATCCGCCGCTTCGCCTCGGCCAAAGCCCACGTCTGTATGCTTCATAGCAGGGCAAAATTAGACCGGAACAAGATGATGAAGACAGAACCATGCGTACCTCGTGTCCGGCTTATAGTAGAGCATCACTGCAGCAAAAAGCATAGACCCATACATTCCAATGTACCAAATATTTTCCCAGTCCTCCTTGACTCGTTTTTGACCAGGTGGGGGAGGCTGTTATGAAAGATAGGGATAAGCCTCGTATAGCGAACGTATGAAAAGAAGAACCTTTTCGCCGAACAGATAACCGGAAGGCTCGTTGTAATGAGGTGCTTCATGTGAAGCAAATCTCTTGCCTCGGAATCGAGGAGCAGCTACGCGTAGTGCGCGCAGTGAGGTAGAGGTTAGCATTGGAAAATCTAGCTCTTTGGCAGTTGCTAGTGCCAGTGAGCGGAGTCTTCGGGAGAGTCTGTTAGAAAGAGAAGCAAGAAAGCATCAGATGCAAATAATGCGTGACCTCTAAACAGAAACTTGAATTTATTCTAAGCGTCGCGTACTTGATCATGACGATTTCTTAGAAAGAATCTCATAATCCACATCTTTAGCAATATCTGGGTCATCTCCCTCCTCTACGTACCCTGGACATGTTTCGTCCTTCGTAAACCTGATAAAGAAATCAACAAATGTAGGCTGCAGAGACTAGGGACCAGAACGCACCCGGCGGCCTTGTAAAACTGAACCGCATTCTTATTAGCTATTCAGAGCATTCAGATATCAGGCTGTGACTAGTGGAAAAGGTCTGACCTTTGAAGACAGTCAGCATGACCTTCTCCATACCCCACGCGGCCCCTATTTTTTCCAGGGCTTGCATCAGCATCTTCCCTAGACCCTTTCGCCGATAGACCGACTGAATTTGTAGATCATAGCTTCGTTTTTTCAACCAATCATAACAGAGCCCATTCCGAGAAATCAAAAGACCCTCACCAATAGATGACATTTTCATCCTCCTCGTGCTCAAAGCGGAACATCGAGAACGCCGCCATTTTGCCGTCAATGTCGACTAAAATAAAACGTGACAAAGAGCTAAAAAGCTCGTCTCGTTTACTTGAAGGATTCCATCCGAAAGAAGACTGGCTATAACTGAGTAACTGTGAAAACGCTTGTGGCAAATCAGATATACTACGTTTGCCTACAGAAAAAACATGTTGCTTTCGAACAATGTCCATATTGAATCTCTGTCTGCCTGTCCCAGTTCTGCGGATAGAAACACTCGGACATGGTGACTTTCAAACATTTGTGAGTATAGCGCGATCGAGGAACAGGAGATTGACCTACGCTGTATCCAATCCTTCTAAAGCGCATTGAATCTGTCTCGCGGAAGCCTAAGAAATCATCAATCTCATGATTCTGTTGAGAGTAAAAGTAAAATTACTTGGTTTGCCTTGCGAACTTTTGTAGAAGTCAGCATGGGTATTGGACGGCGTCTGATCGAAGTTAACTTACATACATGGTACTTAACGCTTAATCTATTGTTTACGTAACGCGGAGAATACTCTGAAGTTGCAATTTATTTTGAATAGTCTCCGCGAGGCTCGTAATCTTTTCACAACCGTCAGTATCTGAACATGAAACTCGACGCTACCGATCTTCGATATGTCACCTCCGATGAGTTTCGCGTCCTGACTGCGGTACTGACAATCTTCTTCCTTCCATCGTCAATACTGATTTCATTCAATCAGGTCGAAATGGGCTCAAAAAATCACGAGGTTGTACCGACGTCCCTCATCGCACAAATATCCGGCCTACGGAATGGAGGCGTCAACAAACTGATTGGCTCTCTCGCAAAGCGGAACCTGGTCTCCAGATTACAAAACTCAAAATGTTCGCTACTTTCACCTCGACATCTTTGGGATTGACTCTTTGACAACATCTCCGAATAGACGACGGATACAGACTCACCTATGGAGGATACGACTACCTTGCTATTCGTGCATTGTCCAAACGGGACTCGATGCATTCTGTTGGAAATCAGATTGGAGTGGGGAAGGAATCAGGTGAAGCCTCTGCCCGGATCTGTCGTTCACATTATCAATGACGAGGCTTTCAAAGATATTTATATTGTTGCCGATCCAGAAGGGAAGGAGATGGTTCTCAAATTGCATCGGTATGACGCGTAAATACTCTTTTACTGCTGTTCAACTTCATTACTTGCAGTTTAGGCCGGATCTCTTTTCGTTCAATCAAGGAAAAGCGAGACTATCTCGGAAAACGTAAATCTGCTTCGTGGATGTACATGTCTCGATTGGCTGCGCAGAAGGAGTGGGCTTTCATGAAGGTACGCATGCTCTCTACTCTATAAATCCGTATTCAATGGCCAAAATTCACAGGTCCTACATGAACACGGTTTTCCGGTCCCAACACCCATCGACCAGGCAAGACACACTATTCTAATGGAGTTCATTGACGCCTATCCACTGTAAGTTTGACACAATACCCCATTATGTACCTAATATCCATCAGACGACAAATAGCGGAAGTACCGTCCCCCGGTAAACTCTATTCTAGTCTCATGGACCTCATCGTTCGGTTCGCCCGAGCAGGATTAATCCATGGCGATTTCAACGAATTCAATATTTTGATTCGCCGAGAGAGTGGAGAACCCGTCGTTATCGACTTTCCCCAAATGGTTAGCACGTCTCACGAGAACGCAGAATGGTGAGTTATCAGAAGATGTGGCGCTATAGTCGTGGCTTCGCTCATGCTCAAATCAGGTATTTCAACCGTGATGTTGAATGTATACGGACCTTTTTCAAGCGAAGGTTCCAATACGAGAGCGCATTATACCCGAGATTTAGAAAAATATTAACGGAGAACTCGGAGGACGAAGATAACTTCCGACTGGATGTCGTCGTGGCGGCTAGTGGATTCGGACGTAAGGATCAGAAAGTCCTTGAAGAGGTGAGAATCTTTACAATAATTGTAACACTCGTTTCTAAGGATTTGTTATCAGTATATGGAAACGGTTCTCAAAGAAAAAAACAGTGATGACGAGGAGGAGGAAGAGGAAAGCGAAGAGGAAGAGGAAGAAGAGGAGGAGAGCAACGCGCTACCAGACGACCAGGAAGATGTCGACAAAACCTTCGAAGAGAAAAGTATTTCGGGTCAAATGGCCTCAAGGGAGGATACAGTGCTTGACGTGTCTCATGAACCCGAAAAGCAAAAGAGCCTAGAATCGTCTGAAGAACTGGGCCGGACTCTCTCGAGATCGCCCCCGCAATCTAGACCATCGTCCCCAGAATCATCACTCGCCAATCTGACATCAAGTCTCGATATTAATGGTGTCAAGAATATCGTTTCAGCAGACCTCACAAAAGCACGGGCGGCACAACAAAGAAAACATCACTCTAAACGAGGCGCACGGCGTGCAGGTCGACCTCAGGGAAGCAAGGCGAAACAAGATACACGTGTAAAACTCGATCGAGGTGGAATGTGGGACTAGTGTACATTTTGCTATATGGAATCTCGTTTGTACTAATATTAAGATGCATAATACGTGAGTAACGAATGATAATATTTGACATTTGGAATGATCAAATTTACGACGCAAAATGTGAATGAGTGGGATGTTTTCCTGCTTCTGTCATGTTCGCGGGGTATGTCGATGGCTGCGGGGTGGCTGTGGAATATGCGGACAGGTGTGGCGCTGCCGTAGAGTATGGTAATAGATCCGAATAATTGTTGAATGCATTTGGGGCCTCGAGCCGTAGCGAATCGCTGAGGCTCTTGTTCTGATGGAATGACGTTAGCAAATACACCGACTGTCAACTGATATACGTACGGCTCGTTCTAGCTCGAGCATTTTGAGACGAGCAACCGAGGCGTCGTGTTGGAGGCCAGAAACGATACTCTGAAACTTGGATTAGACACAAAAAATCGTTTAATCAGGTTTTAAAAGAACCTTTGCTGTCTTGGAATTCAAACCGTGGTACGGTTTGAGCTCTTCCATGGGTATTGGCCAGTAGCCGATCCTAGTTGGAGGTAAATGTATGATGCAAAGACGATTGAAAAAAAGTCGACAAACTCGAGTAATTGTGCATGGAGTTTGTCGATGTGGTGTTCGAGGCTAGCAATATAGATTGTTCTGCGTTGAGGGGCGCCGATGGTAGAACTACGCGTCGGTCAGGAACCTGTACGAAACGGAAAGGAAATGGAGATACATTTCGTAGGGGGTGAAAAGGGACTTTTCGAGAGCATGATTCCAGATTTTTCGACGCTTTACCTCTTCCTTCTTGGCATAGAGCCGTGCATATGGATGGGCGATGGCGATTCTGGCCGCAGTGGAGGCACGAGGACGAGGTCTGTCGGAAAAAGGGACATCTGGTGCGGTAGAGTAGGGAGGTGGTTCGGTATATGGCTCTGCAGAGTATGCAGGACACGGGTTGGTGGAGAGGTCGGTGCTGGAGTTGGAGGAGGCAGAGGGAGAAGAGGGATACTGGAGGTCGAGGTCAGAGTAGGAGTAGTTCAAGTTGGAGGCCATAGGGAGATGGAAAGGTGCGGAGGGGTTATATAGGGATCTGAGAAGCCGGACTGGACTAGAAGGCCGAGCGAGATCTGCGCCCGGCTGTATCTCTCGTGCAGATCTTGTCTCGGAGCCTGTTGCGGCTGCGAAGTTGTTCGCTTCCGCATTTGGCCATAATTCCCTCCCGCGAAATTCCAGCCAGACACCCACTTGGCGTCTCCAAGAGTCAGAACAGGCGATCTGTGCAGAGAACACGGGCGTCTGTGCAGAGAACACGGCCATCTGTGCAGAAACCCTGTATCAGAGGGCCAACGCTGAGCAAGCATGTTGTCCCACCATGGGTCACAGTGCCTGGCTGGACGACTTGTGACGTTGGACATGGCTTGCGCGACGACCTCTTCTTCCAGCTCTTCCTGTGTCTTCCTGCGTACACACCGTGGGAGCCATCTCCTCCGCAGATCTGCCAGATTTTACCCTGCGCCTCCTTACTCCATGTCCTCCCGTCCCCGCCACACTCGTCAGCAACCCTGCTGCTCTCTCACAAGGTCTCCTCCAAAAATTTCCAAAAAATTCCTGCAAATTGCCTTTCTCCCCTGCTGCTGGACCAGATCTCTTATCGATCTCATCTCTGCATTAGACGTTCAGAAGGCCCTTTTCAGATCAGCCTCGATGTATTACACAATCACCTGCCACAATTTTCCCCTGCGTTCTCTGTCTCTGTACATGTAATAATTGCGGCCTATCCACCTCTATCTGCCGGTCGTCACCCCATTTTCTACATATAAATTCCTCGTGGCCTCCCCTATCCCTCTGTACCATGGCCTTTGTACCTCACGTCTACAACCCAGCCGCCGGCGCCTCTGAAGGTGACTATCCTGTCGTAGGTCTTGTATTTTTGCTTTCGTCCACATCTCCATGATGTCCTCCTAGCCCTCATACACGGCCTCAGATGCCAGCCCCCAGTATTATACGATCTATTCACCTGTTGATAGCTCGCACTCTAACTGGCAATCCACCGGCCCCATCTTTGATGCTTCTTATACTTCCGTGCCGTTGGCCGGCCATGTATCTGCCAGACTGTCTCCCCAGAGTTCTGAACCGCCTCTTCACGCTCCGGCTCCTCTGGCCGGACAACCTTCATCTCTCTTGGTCTCTCAGTGCACCGACGCGTATTACACCGCACCCACGCAATCTCACGAGGCGACCCTCAATCAACCCCAAATATCGCCACCATCACTTCCGCCTTCCCTTTGCGAACCGTACAAATCAGTGGCCGACAGAGAGCCCAGCGCCACCCGGCACCCTCCCACCACCTTTCCCACACCCAGCGCAATGCTTACAGAGCTCTCAATTGGCATGCGTCCCCCATCACTCATGGTCCAATCCTCCTCAGAACCCAAGAGCGAAACAGCCCGTAAAGCTCGCCGCCGCGCCATGGCTCAGACCATTGGCTTCGAACCAACAGACCCGTACGTGACGTCCCACATGCCCAGCTACCCACTAACATCAGCCGTTCTAGTGATGTCATCTCATCCCATGAAAAGAAGAGGCACTATCTCGAATGTCTCGAGTACTATGTTACCTACCTCCACCAACAACTCAGCCTCGTCGGCTGCGAGCCCGTGCGTTTAGAGCGTCCTGCGACTTCTACTCGTGGCATGAGCAGCCAGTCGATCAGGGTGAAAAATATTCCTGCACTTTATTCTCTGTATATCGTTAATCATCATTGCAGACCTTGCTCGTGCACATGGAGCATCTTACCCGCCGACTCAACCAAGAAATGTTAACTGAGGAGCAGCGAGTGAGTTCGTGTTCTTGAGTCATGAAAAAATGTTGACACCGGATAATCCCAGTTCCTTTATCTTCGTGGCACTGCTGAGCAGCTCCAAGACGCTCCAAATGAAGCTTAGATAAATACGCTGAAAAAAACAACGTTCATTTTCAGACCATAGATAACCATACAATATGACAAACGGCAACGACAGGCTTGAGTTGTATTCCAATAGATTGTGTTAGGGAAAGATGGTGTAAGGTGATCAGTGCTCGTGAGATGATTGAATTAGCGCCACCTCTGTTCAACGAGCGAAAAAGGAGCGTGTCTACTAGAATAATATAGCTGAGATGTAATACAACACGGAGGCAAAACGGCGCTTTCCAAAAAAAAAGTACTGTCACAAGGTCGGGCATGTCAGTCAAATTCTCTTTTCGACAGCTTAAAGAAGCGGAACGAACCATAGAATTACATCCCCCTTCCAATCAAGTTTCAGCGCCTGCGACTCTGACGTTCCGACGAGTTCATTTGTCCAACGGAACCCGCCGGTACAGAATTGCCCTCTAGAGCAGCGGCAATCACTTCAGCAGGGAGATCGATGTGCACCCCGTCTGCGTACGTGAATGCATCGAGAGGGGAATACGCCGGCGGATCACGTCTACTCAGTCGCGCGACAGGACCAAGTTGATCCTCTAATGGAGCAACTTCGGTGCCAGTACTAGATTCCTCTGGCCGGCGCTGGGTGCCCCGCCCATTTCGGGAAAGCGACTGAAGGCGAATGTCATGATGATTCGGGGTGGGTGGATTCAAATTTGGGCTCATGGGGGAATCGGGTGGCGGGTGTATCGTGGCTGCCAATTCAGCCACACCTAGTACCGTGGAAGTGAGTGAACGTTGACGCCGATGCGTCGTGAACGGGTTAATCGCACCTGGGGAAATACGGACTGGGGAGAGGGATCTGGAAGAATGTGAAGGAGATGATTGTGGGGGTGAGTTGCGGTCCGGGATTGGATCGTCTGCGTCGTCCTCAGGAGCGGGGGCGGGGGGATTTGTACTGAGCCTTCGATATCCTTCTAGTGGACCTGCCCCGAAGAAACGAGCGACTCTCGATGATGGCCCTGCACCTGGCGAGGGACTGTCGTTATCAGACTCTTCCTCATCAATCGGTGTGATAGGAGGGGGCGGTGTAAGAGGTGAAGGAGCACCCAAGTACGTTGTTCGCAGGGGAGAATTTCCCAGGTTCTTAGGGCGTCGAGAGCGATGATTGCGTTGTGATGGTGACGTGCCCTGCAGTGTCCCTGCTGCATTCGTTCGCACGCGACCACCAACGTCAAGTAAAATACTTCCACGCTCACTCCCATATGCAGGCGGCGGCGCAAGAGTACCCACGCTCGGCGCCAAGCCCCACTTCTTCACATTTGCCTCAATGAATACAAAGCCGGCCTGGCCGAGATTGACATGAACGCTGCATGGGCCATCAGCACCAATTGTGGGAAAAAGGTTCCATCTGCTGAGACCAACGAAGGCATCTTCCATCTTACGTCCGTTGCGTGTGAAGAAGACAGTGCCAGTGCGGGGTCGATAGCCAACACCCAAAACATCACCTTCCTTGAGTACAGGCCCAAAGGAAGCGGCATTGAAAGGATAGTTGTGGGACTTGTCGCCGTTTGAATGATAGGCCACAGAGTACCTGCTTAGGCCAGGTAGACGGAACGCAGGATAGGGCTTGGTAGCTAGACCCACGGACACGGTTGTTCCTTCTGGAAGGTCAAACATCTTGACTTCCCAGTAGTAGACTTCATTCAATTTAGGTAGCGGCAGATTTGATTGCACGCATGAGGAAGACGCGGGGTCAGGAAGAAATGTAATTTCAGTGCGGGCATGGACCAATAATGAGTTAACAGTTTCATAGTCCGGTTCGAACGACCAAGCTGAGACGCCTTTCTCTTGAATCGAAAGGAACTGCGATAGCGTGATGTCCGTTGGTAAAGAATTTGGAGGGTACTGGAGTTGGTAATCTGCAGTGATATATAAGAATAGCGAGAGAGAAAAAAAGAAAATGCAATGCATACCTTTGGCACGAGTATACTCCCGCCGGATAGGTTCAGAGACACCCTCAAGCCAACGAGACTCGACACCTTCGAAGCCGCCATCGCCTTCGATGAGCTCTTCCCTGCTCATGTCAACAGGACCATCGCGATCATTTAGGGCTATTCCTCTTCTACGGCGGATGAGAAGCACACAGATTAGGAAAACGAGGAGAAGAAACAGGAAAGTGGAGAGGACGATGAGAAGGGGAAGGAGGACGAGGAGAGCGTCCGGCTGCTGTGAGCCAGGCTGGCCGTCGTAAGGGACATGCCGAGGGTTGTGGGGGTCGTAGGGGTAGGAGGACATGGTGGGCAAGTATCAATCACTTAAGCGGACTCAAGTGCTTCAGGCAACGGCTTCGGCTTCTTCCGACCCACAGAGACAATTGATTTCAACGGAATTTTTAACATATCGATGGCGACCCTCTCTCCCAGTAATTCTCCCAAAGCTGTACGCCGTAGAGTCTCCACAAGACGCCGCGCAGGTTCCCATCTACCCCCCTATCCTTCCCAGGAATCCCATGATGCCGCTCTCAATGCAATCCGTTTCTTTCTCAAAGCCCACACAGCCTATGATGCCTTTCCTGTCAGCTTCAGATTGATCGTCCTCGATACAAAGCTGAATGTCAAGAAAGCCCTTCAATGTCTCTTGCTCAATGGTCCGTGATCTCTTTGTTCTCTTGCCCTAGCAGATTCGTATTTCGTTCAGGTGTCGTTTCTGCACCTTTGTGGAACAGCGAAAAGTCCAAATTCGCCGGCATGCTCACCGTCTTGGATATCATACATCTCATCCAATATTATTATCACACGGCAAACTATGATACTGCCAGTGCTGATGTTGAAACTCTCCGACTCGAGGCCTTGCGAGGTAGATCATGATCATTGTCTGCCAAATTGCCTTGTGTGATCTATCAAATACAGACATCGAGAAAAAACTTGGAGTTGCTACTCCTCCGCTTCTAAGAGAACATCCATCTAGCACTCTCTACGACGCTGCCAAGCTGCTGATACAAACACATGCCCGTCGCCTTCCACTTCTTGACAGCGATACTGAAACTGGTCACGAAGTAATTGTTTCGGTACTGACACAGTATCGTCTTCTTAAGTTCATATCAATTAACGTATGTCAGGGACTGATACTCTTTTCACTTTATCCATGATGATATCATTCTCATAGTGCCACAAAGAACTTCAACAACTACATTTATCGTTGCGCAAGCTCAAAATTGGAACATATGTTCATGCCTTATCCCCAGAGAATGTCCCAGAAGGGCACAACCCATACTATCCAATAGCCACCGCAAGTTTAAACACCCCTGTTTTCGATGTTGTCCATATGTTTTCAGAGAGATCCATCTCTGCCGTTCCCATTATCGATGAAGAGGGTGTGGTTGTCAATCTTTATGAGACTGTTGATGTCATTGCAAGTGTTCTATGCAAACCTCTTGATCCCGTGACGCTGATGCAATGTAGACCCTTGTGCGTCTCGGCGCTTATCAATCACTGGACCTCACCATTTCGGAGGCTTTAAAGCAACGCTCCCCGGACTTTCCAGGGGTTGTTATATGTACAGCGTCAGATTCCCTGGGCACATTACTCCAACTGATCAAGAAACGGCGCGTACATCGTCTTGTTGTCGTCGAAGGCGAGGTGCATTTCATCCTTTATCTTCCTTGTTTTTTGAGCTCAAGTATTTATCAGGAGGAAGAGAAGAAGGGGGGTAAAAAAGGACGGCTTTTAGGAATTATTACTCTGAGTGACGTTCTGCGCTACGTCATTGGTGCATCTGGGATTGGACAAGGCGCAGAGCAAGATGAGCCGAAGACCGAGGCCGTTGGATCTTCGTAAGTCCGGAATCATACCGTACTTTCCATCTAGACTGCTATATCTCCCGGGATATTTGCTTTGTGTATTAATAGACATAGTTGGATCATGATGTGCACTGCACTCGTGTGTAGGATAATCGTTGTATTATTTATGTATTTGACACAAGTCTTGAAGCATCAAATCTCGAACATCAATCACGTATCTACATCACTCCCGGGATATTTGCTTCGTGTACTATTAGACATAGTTGGATCATTGATGTGTACTCGTGTGTAGAATAATAGTTGTGTTATTCATGTATTTGACACAAATTCTGAAGCTTCTCCAAATTTCAGACATCAATCACATATCGATATCATGGATTCAGGCACTTACCTTGGTACAGTTTTAGTCTTATAAGTAATACTGAACAGAATTGTTCCCACCAGGAAAATTTTGACTCTTCTAACTGATGAAATTCCTTAAAACTGTAGATAATTCGGATATTTCCGAGTTGTAATCCTTCCACTTCGGGCTCACTGCTCAAAGTACGGTGACTGAAAATGGTGTGGATAGGGAAGTATTTACTGTTGCGGCTTGCACGAAACTGAAGGAGCGAGCTGGAACGAGCCTAACCTACCGAGGCCGAAGTAGCCGGAGCTCATAAGGAGTCTACTTCTTCCAGGTAGTACTCCTCAACCAATCAACTTACTGAATAATTTCCTGCTCTCCTATCTCAAGTACTTTCGCAGCCGCTCACAAGTCTGGAAAGATTGGTGGCCAAAGCAAGAAAATTATACTAGTCGGTCATTCACATTTACCATCTTCTTAGTAACCGATTGTATACACCCTAGGTCAAAAGCCTTTGGTTCTAAATCTTCCCGAATGTTTATCGTAATTGTGCTCACGCTTATAGCGGTCATCATGTTATATCTATTTTCCGCGGGCACCATACCCATATTCCTAGTCGTCGTTGGAGCGCTCTCTTTCTTGTACTTGTCGACTACCACTCGCGATCCTTATGGCTTGTTCCATCTATCATTAAACAAGCTTCCTGGGGAAGATACGGGGTCGTCCCCAAGGACAGAGTGGCTTAATATGGGTTTTTGGAAGGTAGGACGCTTCTGCTAAATCTGTTGCCGATAGACTCAATAGGGTAATCCAGGATACAAATATTTTCCCGGAAGCTTGCCAAGGTATTTGAGTTTGACGGAGAAGTAGTCTGTGGTAACTCTCCGGTGCACAGCTCTCTGCTTCAAAGTGATTTGCGCAGCTCAGTGTCAGAAGGGTGACCGGATCCTTGGTGCGCATTTGCTCATCAGTATCAAATGTCATTTATCATAACAGACATTCATGCATGGCAGATGTTGGCCATGGAACGGGAGAATCCCTTATCTTTCTCTTGTCTCAACCAGTCGGTCAGCGCCCATCTGCTATAACGGGCATCACCAGCCTTCCTGTGCACCATGATCGCTCACGAGCAAGGATTGGCCGGCTCCTATCTTTGCCAGGTCCCTCACCCCGCGTAAATCTCTACCTAGGTGATGCTGTTTGCCAACATCCTCAAGTTGCTCACCCTCTTGACTCGTCATCGTTCACATCGTTTGACCGAATTCTCGCCCTTGATTGCGCCTATCACTTCAACACGAGGCTGGATTTCTTGCGACAAAGTTATTCAAAGCTTGTGCCAGGGGGTCGAATTGCTCTGGCGGATATCTGCTTCGACGCAGAAATGCTTCAGAGCCGTCGATTGTGGTTTCTGTCGTCGATTTTTAGGCTCATGCCGAGACATAACATGATATCTATTGAAGATTATGTTGCGCAGATGAGAGGTATCGGCTACGTGGATGTGAACTTGGAAGACGTTACTGAGGAAGTATTCCCTGGCTTTGTACGATTTTTGAAATCATGGGGAATGGGTTGGAGAATGTTTGGGAGCATAATTGAGTGGTACAGTAAGGCGGGTACACGTTTCGTTATAGTCAGTGGCTGCCGTCGTAAGACCAATCAATAAATTGTCTAACGATCTACATATAATGCGACAACGCGTAGGAACTTTTGCGTCGAATACAACTGATAGGCATGCCAAAATTGCGCGTGCGCGCGTCCATCAAATGATCATGATACCAAAAACATCGGTTCCACAGTTCTTTCTTCTGCTTTTCTCTCTGCTATTTCAACCATCCACTCTACTGTGTGCTCTAATTCTGTAAGTTTACTCACTTTTTTCATTTGATCTTAGTATCTGATGGTCTTTGGAAGATTCTGATTGCTCACTCTGCCATGTATGATTCTTACATTGAATATAGATCTGATCATGATAACTGATCAGCTGTATTCCTTCGGATCCAGTCATCTATTGTACTAGGCTCTTTTTGCTAAGGATTTACTGAGATTCAGACTTGCAGGTATGTGTTATTTGGTGTCTTTGATAGATGATTTCTATAGTTATATAGTTATTTTGCTTTATCAGATTTGTTCTTATCAGTTTGTGTCTTTGGCTTTGTTAAGCATCTTTTGCTTTTCTAACTTGAAAGTATGTGTTTTTGGGTGTGTCTGATGATAGATCTTCATGTTTTTTTTTTTTTTTTTTTTTTTTTTTTTTTTTTTTTTTTTTTTTTTTTTTTTTTTTTTTGGGGTTTTTTTTTTTTGTTTTTTTTTTTTTTTTTTTTTTTTTTTTTTGGTTTTTTTAAGCATTTTTTTTTTTTTTAATTTGAAAGTTTTTTTTTTTGGGTTTTTTTGTTTTAATTTTTTTTTGTTTTTTTTTTTTTTTTTTTTTTTTTTTTTTTTTTTGCTTTAGATCAGTTTTTATTAGTTTGGGGTCATTTT
>JABCKS010025028.1:0-32463 GCA_018851325.1 Termitomyces sp. DKA19 | reverse complement strand
TCTTGTTTCTCTACTCTCTCTGCTTCTACTCCCACTCAATCTATCTATCTTCTCTTCTCTTCCAATTCTCTGGCATAGTTGTCTCAGTCTACAAAACACCCCCACAGACTTCAACCACCTTTACCTTTGCCTTAGCAACCCCAGGACATTGTCTAGTGCCCAGATCAAGCCTGGAATATTTGTATGTTCCCTTTCCAGTCATTGACTAGCCAACTAATGGGTTCCTGCTCTTGGAAGTGAGCTCCCAGGTACTCTGGACCTAACAGAGGGGGGTCATTTCATTGGCCATAGAGGAGGTCTGAGTCATGTCATTCTAGGAGCTGGATGTGGAAGATGGGGTGGATTCCTTTCATTTTAGCAAGAAGGTCAAGTTGGTATGTGTAGAATTTTGAAGGGTCCAAGGCACTTATAGTCAAGATTTGGGGAGGGTTGTTGAATTTCAATGTTTTGTTAGTCAAGCCAGATAAAGAATTCTACAGGCCAGTCCAGAGTGGTATTTTGGTGAACATCTGTATGCTTGCAGTAAGCTTAGTTGGCAATGCTGATTTCTTACTTGAGATAGTCCTACAGGCTCCAGAGGTCCTGGGCAGTAGCATGAGCTATATAGGAAGAAATGTTGCAGAATGAGATGGTGAGCCAGTAGTAGCCCTTATTCATAAAGGAGGAAACTCCAGTGGCTAAGTGTAGGAAGTTGTTGTAAGTAAATTAGTGAGGGAAAACTCAGTGCATTAGTCATCCTGCAGATAGTTCATGTAGAGCCAAAGGTACTATTCCAGGGTCTGATTGGATTGACATGCTTAGTCTGCCCATTGGTCTCTAGGTAGGAGGCCATGAACAGGCTGAACTTAATGTTTAGGGCTCAATATAGGGACTGCCAGAACCACAAGATGGACAAGCTGCCTTGGTTGGAGATGATATTGTTGGACAGGCTATGCTTCATAAAGATGTGGGTGATAAAGTGTTGGGCCAGTTATGGGGCATTGTCTATTATGTAGATGGCCTGTTGATGTGCTCCTATGCTACCTAGC
The DNA here is from genome assembly GCA_018851325.1 of Termitomyces sp. DKA19. Classification (NCBI taxonomy): domain Eukaryota; kingdom Fungi; phylum Basidiomycota; class Agaricomycetes; order Agaricales; family Lyophyllaceae; genus Termitomyces; species Termitomyces sp. DKA19. The sequence goes on along the minus strand of JABCKS010025028.1, from coordinate 31,435 downwards.
TGCTATGCAGGAAACTAAAAGAAAGACCTAGAATGCACTAGCAACTAGATAGAGGTAGCTAGCAGTAGGAAAGATATGAGGGCAAGTCAGTAAATGTCCCAGAGAATGAGAGCTGAAAGGTAGGCATGGAAAAGAGTGCAAGTGAAGGAAGTTGCTAACATCAGCCTAAGTCACTAGATGCTAACAAAACATTGCTAGTTGCTAAAGAAAGAATGGAAAAGGGATGGAGGCAAAGTAATTGCTAAAGGAGTGAGGTAGAGGAGTTGTTAAGAGTGAAAGAGGGGAACTAAGCAATATAAGGTGGGAAAGATGGTAGCATAAACAAAAGATCACTAGGGATAAGTAACAAGGTCTGTGAGAGCCTAGCAATAAAGAGGGGAAGGAGCAAGAATATAAGGCAAATGCAAATGAACTGAGGGACAGTCAGTAAACTAGTTGCTAGCCATAGTTGCTAGTGTTGCTAAGACACTATAAGGCACTCATACTTGGTACCACACTAAGTCAAAGACAAGTTTGATAAGGCTTGTTGCTAAGCCATTAACAATGTGACAAAGAAGATTAAAAATAAAGTCTGAAGCCAAAGGAGACAATGAGCAGAGTACCTCAAGGCTGCAGTAGACAGTGGTGGACAATAATTCTTCTTGTTTGTTGTTCTAATAGTTATGTACAGGGAGTATTTATACTGTTGTAAGTAATATAATCAAGGATGGAAAATTTGTTGCTAAAGGTAACAGCATCTGTCAAAATGTTTGAGGTTCTATTCTGTTGTTTAGATAGTAACCATTCATGAGTATGCAATGTCAGAGCTAAGCAAACATACCATATGTCAGTATTTAAAGTGTGGACATCAATCAGGGCAAGAAAAATGAAGGGTCCAAGAAGTCACATGTCCATATGATGTGTTTATTTTGAAAGAGAAGTGCCTTTATTGCTAAGGTTTGTCGCTAGTAAACATTGCTCAGGGAGTTCTCAGCCAAGTCATTCTAGATCCACAGTCTAGGCTCCACATGATAAGTACTCATGATCCAAAAAATCTTGTAGTCACTAAGGTCTCATGCAAAGTCTTGTGCTGAGTCCCAGGTTATGTGCTGTTCAGATAAGATAGTCTGAGATGTTAGTAACTGTACTCAGCAACAGATGGGTCTTATCACTGTTTTATTAGCTGATATACAATGACAAGAATTGCATCATGTCCATTGGACTCTGAGAGCTCAACAATGTGGTTTATGGAGATAGAAAACCAGGGCTGGTGTCTCAATAGGAGAGGTTTGAGAAGTCTAAAGGGGCAGTAGCATGGAACCTTGGCCTGACAGCATGCTTTACAGGTGCAGATGTATTGGGTGACATTCTTCTTGAGTCTGGCCAGAAGTACATTTGCATGATAAGCTGGAGAGTCTTCCAGATTCCTGGGTGGCCTCAGAGCTTGTAGTTGTAGTGCTGTTGGAGGACCTCAAAACAAAGTTTCTAGTGGTCTGGAATATAGATTGTGCCATTACAGAGAAGGGGTTAGTTGTTGAGGAAAAGAATGAAGGTAGAAGGGTCAGAGGGAGAGTTGGAGGGAAAAGAGGAGTCCTGGGGATCATGTGAGCAGAAATACTTGTCCTGAAGTATCTGGTGAATCCATTAGAGGAGGCTTTTGAGCTGTTTGGGAGGAATGATGACATGTTAGTTGAGAGCATTCTGCTCACCCTCAATGGATTTTTGCAGATAGATATCAGGCCTCTAAGTCAAGGCATTTGGTTTGGCCCTGAGACAGCTAGAATGATACCAAATAATAAAGTCATACTCAGACAGCAGCTCAGACTATCAGGCCTACTAGCAGCTAAGTTGCTTAGTAGTTGTAAAGTACTAAAGGTTGTTATAGTCTGAGTAGACTTGAATACTATACCAAGTGCCTTCTAGGTATGCTCTCCATTGCCAAAAGGCTTCCACAATCATAAGGAGTTCCTTGTTGTAGATGTTATAGTTAACCTCTATGGGGATCATGGAATGGGCATAGAACACAACAGGGTGGAGTTCATGAGTGTTGGGGTCAGTCTGGGAAAGAATTTCAGCAAGAGCATGGTTAGAGGCATTGCACTTAAGGATGATAGGAAGGGAGGGGTTGTAGTGTCAGAGAATGGGGGTGGAGGTAAAAGTAGATTTGAAGTACATTGATTATACAAGAATCCCAGCTTTGAAAAGTGTTCTTGCATTCTGCACATTGATAGTGATATCTAATAATATAGAAAGTAGAGCTAAGGTCAACAACATATTGTGGTCAATCAATATAGCTATAGCAATGGAGAAAAGCAGTGCAGCCTGCATTTGGACACTATATACCCTCAGGGACAAGGCATTGAGGGTTCTCTAGAAAGAATCATACATTATATAACTTTTGAGGCATGTATGTGTTAATATTTCTGAATATAAAGAATGTTGATTGTTTTGAGAACTAGAATGTTTGATAATTACAATAGAGAAGAGGAAGGCCATCTGGTGCACAATTTCCTCCAAAAGCATTGACATGCTCATCAAATATAGCCTTCATCCAATCAGGAAGTGGCTGTAATGGAACTTTGGATGATGAAGACTCAGAATTTTTTGTATTATTAATGTCATCATCATCTTTGCCAATATCTTCCTCTAAAAATGTATTGGGGTTATTCATGTTATCAATTTCATTATTAAGAGATACTGAATCTGGTTCTGTCAAGTGACTTTAGCTGAGGATATAATAGTATTTGTGGCTTGAGAAGTTAATGTGAGAGAGCTAATATCTGAGTTATGCATATTTTCTAGCCCATGCACCACCTTATCTTGTTTCAAAGTAGTAGACTTTGAGTTGAGGATGCTTAACACATCTATTGATCCTGCTTGCAATATTCCTAATACAAACTTTGAACAAGTTGAATAACAAAAAAATAAGTAACATCTCATTCAGACACTTACCAACCTGCCTGATGGTGTATGATGTGTTGTTGCAGTACCAGAAGTTACAGTTTTTTCAAGGTCGACCTCAACTATGCTTTTTTTGATAAGTTCTGAAAGTTATCCTCTTACTCATGCTAGTTGTAGATGTCTTGTGCTTTGTGGTTGGCCAACTGGTCTCTTGACTATCCCAACAGTTGGCTTTGTGTTAGAGTTTTGAGAGCCTCATTTACCAGTTTCCAAGATATTATCAGCAGAAGTAGTATCTTGTATTATTGTAGCCAGTGTGAAGACATGAAATATATTGTCAGTGAGATTCGGTGGATTTAGATGGTGTCTAACACAACATATCGGTAATTCAAGGAAATGCCAGACACCACTGAAGATGTTGAATGCTAAGCAGATGGTGTTTGTGAGTCTGATACCATGGGAAGACTTTAGCAACTTGTGAGTAAGAAAACTCAAAGATACCAAGGCATCTTATCTGAGTATGAAACTGGTTCTTTGCTGTGAGTCAAGCTTTTCTATTTGTTGAAGCTCCTCAGGCGTGAAATCCTCATAGAATGTGGCATATTCATCATCAAAATCCATGATTGCTGTGTCGAAGTGAAAGAACGTCCGAAAAGTAAGACTTTAGTTGAGATAGGGTCATAATGTAGCCCCTAGGTCAAGACAAACATAATAACGGTCAGGAGAAAGGCTCATAAAGCTAAGGTATACGCTGTACTATGCGTGTTGTGGGAATCTGACCGAGTCACATGAACTGTTTCAAACTCCGCACAGTATCAGAGTCAGTACGGTCCACCCCAATTGGTAGCGAGCCATACATTTTGATGATATCCCAGATTTACCCAAGACATTATCGTCAACATGCTTGTACATAACACGTAGACTTACTTAACAATCTACCCTGATTTCACTGTGGTCATCGATGGCCGCTCCATCTTCTCACTCAAAAGTTGTGAATTGGCTCACCATATGCCGCTCCAACGCAAGAGACTACTTCAATGCTACAGGTCGGCAGAATGATTCGGTCAAACACCCATTAAGATAAAGGATTAGGACTGGCATTAATAAACCATAGAATACCGTTAATCTGTATATCCTGCACTGCTCCTTCCCGACCTTCCGTACTCAACCTCTGCCATACCCAGATCCGCGGGCGTATGTGGCTGCTCCTTACCCTTCACGTTGAACACACTGCCAAGGCCTGTGGGGAACGTCGACGTCGGGAGAAACATCAGATGGTTCGGCACACGTGTAAGATACACACGGTGTAGTGCGTCCTCTGCAGCACGATACTCGGCCATCCTGAGAGACGACCCAAAGCCCTCACCAAGCTTGTCGGCGCCAGAGTAGATGCCGACGACGAAAATGGGAGAATTTGAAAAACGTCCAGTTTCCTTAAGTAGTCTTGTGATGATGGTTTAACATGAGCGGAAAAATACACAAAACAAAAAGAAAAGAGATTTTCATACCGAGATTTTGGATATTCGCGGCCAAGCTTCTTGATCATTTCTAGTAGGGCTAATTTTGGATGGCGGAACTTGATCATGCCACGGAGGTCGATTTCGCGCGAGAGGAAGTACGAATGCACGAACTGGCGTGCAGAGAGGAGGGAGAGTTTCTCGTATATAAGCGCTGTTATTGCACGTGGGACCGATGCGAGAGCGTCTGAGTGGTTTACATCGTCCTAAAGGAGTTTCATCAAGGGTGTGAGCAGAACACAAAACGACACTTACTGAACGGTGCCAACGTAGAAGAGGCGCTGCGCCCATTTCCTGTGCGACAGCTGCACAAGTCTGTGTCCCGACGTGTGCACTGACAGCGGCTTTGAGGACACGCGTGGGGAGATGCGGATATGCGGTGTGGATAAATTCGGAGGCGAAGAGGCCGAGAAGAGCGTTGCCCAGAGGAGCGAGTTGAGCATTGGTTTGTGCCTTACGTTCATGCGGAGCAAATTGCCCCTGGAGAGTAGGAAAGGATGAATGTGTGCAGACGCGAAGAACAGACTCTGTCGTTGAGAGGACGGAAGGGAGGCCTATTCTGTGTGCAAAAGCAGAGAGTGCAGACGGAGGCGGGGGACGAGTGGATGCCCATGTTTCTGGCGCAAAGGGGGGTTTTGGGATTTCGGAGGGCTTGAAAATGGCCTCTCGTGGGGGAAATCGTGGAAGATGTGCGGTCGACACCGATGCAATCTTGGCTGCCGTCGACACCAGGCGTTTCTGCGCCGTCATGGGAGATGCTCAGTTAGCCAGCCCAGTCCTTTCCAATATTTTTTGATCTCGGCATTCTCCGGTAAGTCGTCAAAATAACCATGTTGAAAAACATTCCCTCTAGCCGACTTGAACGACTGACCTCGTCATAAACTAATACTAGTGACGCGCTCTACCAACTGAGCTAAGAGGGAACTGCTTTCATGTTCGGTACATTATCCATGACGGTATATATGGCTCATTGGGTATACAATCACAATGTACTAGATATTCAGCAGATCTTATGTACTACATGTCCAATGTCCAACGTGAAACAAAAGAGATAATAGATCACAAGTGCAAGCACTCCAGTCTTTATTTCTTTTCCGTAACATCATCTTCCGCGTCACTTGCCATCGTCCTTCTCGAGAAAGATGCGGAAGACGCCACACTACTCCTGGGTACATTGGATGATGCCCTCCTTCCTGGGCTCCCGCTCAGCCGATTCATTGTCCGACTCGGTGACGATGGCGTCGGTGGGCCGGATCCAGTCAGACTGTTCCTATTACTGAAGCTCGACGCCAAATTAGCTACGTTCCCTGTCCTCGGTCCCCGGGTGACTCTTGCTGTACGAGCTGTGCTGCTTTGTGACATCCCACTCTGCCCTGATCCTGCACGAGTCAACGTCGCTCGGCCCGAGCCGAGAAAAATGTCCTCTGGGGGCGACGAGCTCCTCGAGATTAATTTGCTCGAAGGACTCTTGGGGGGGGAAGGGCTTGCGGAGGCCGATCCTTTTCCGGTTGCACGCTTATGTGGTGTGGGTGGGATCACGGTAGTGGAAGGTGCAACGGCGGGAGCGACAACCGAGGGAGGTGATGAAGGCGGTTCAACAAAGGTCGGACGAGTTGGAGGTGGAGAGTCGAAGTTAAGGTCTGGTGGGGGCTCTTTGAAAGCGGGGCGTGCAAGGCCAGCTTCGGGCGGAGGCTCCTTCGAAGCAGGGTGTGGAAAGTCAGCTTCGGGTGGAGGCTCCTTGAAAGCGGGACGCGGAAGGTCAACTTCGGGCGGAGGTTCTTTGAAAGCGGGGCGTAGAGGCTGCTCATCAAACTCAGGTGGGGGTTCCTTGAATGCAGGTCTCTCAGATGGAGGCGAGGGAGTCTGGACCGGTGGAGGTGGAGGTGGAGGTTGAGGCGAAAGGGCAGGCGCTGAAGGTTCAGGTGCTGGCGGTGGCGGTGGCGGTGGTACAGCTGACGAGGGTGGAAAGGGTGCAACTGCTGCTGCGACTGGTGTTGTTACGATAGGTGATGGGGAAGGCGGTGACGCCACACCAATTGATGGGGACGATGGCTTTTCTGATGACTTGGGCGACTTCATTAGTGAGGGATTCTGCGCGATTTGTTGGGCGGCCAACAACTGCTGCGCATCAGCATCGGCAGAAATACGGCTTCGACTGAGGCGCATGTCAACGGGCGCCGTGCGCTTCCGTATGAGTACCTTGCGTTCCGACTCTCGTCTCTTGCGGCTGATCGTAGGGGGAAGAATAGCATCGTAGTGTGTAATGAGGTCGATGAACATGACTGATTCCAGAATAAAGTCGGTTATCGCAAATCACAAAAAAGTAACATGAACTTACGAGTTGGATGACGGTCTTGAATAGAGATTTCTGTCTCAGCTTTGGGCCGAACGACGGCTATGGATAATCAGCAAAAAAAGTTGAGAATCTGAATGATCAACGGCTTACCCCTGCCTACTGAGAGTGCTAACTTGGTAATATAAATCTCATCAGCCTCCTCCACAGTTGTACTCTCAATCAATCTGTAAATGTCGATTCAGTAACCTATCTCAGCCCATCAAGCCGAGAAAAGAAAACGACTGACGTCTTCAGATGCTTCACCACAACATCCAAGACATACAGATGGACTCTCGGCAATCTCTGCAATGCCGCACTCAAGTTCTGTATATGCACCTCAGGAGACTTCTCCGCCTCCTTGATTGCTGACGACCCAACAGTAGGATACAGTTTACGCAATTCATCCCAGCCCTCGTAAAGTGCCAGAGGAGGATCCAACTCCAGGATCCACAACTTGATGGTACTGGCGATGACAGGCGCGTCATACTTGGTCATTAGATCGGCCGGCATAGGTTGTTCAACAGGTAGGGTATTTAGTGTCTCACGGAGATGGTGTACCGCAGAGAGAGGAACCTCATATATCCACGACTTGCGGCGCTCTGAGTTGATTGGTGTAGGCATGAATAAGTGACCTCAAAACAGAAAAGAAAAGACTTGCCATTGTCGTTAGGAAGCCTTTTATATGCCTCCTGCAGCCCTTCGAGCAGTGCCGTGAGCACGGGAGGGACAGGTTCCTTCTTCTCCTCGCCCGTCGTAAGGGCATGCCAACCACCCTCCGCCCAGCGTCTGAGATCAATGCCGAAGACGACGTCGGACTCGTCATGTGCGACACTCTCATAAACCTGTGCATTTGGGCGGAATGGCCCAGTGCGATACCGTTCCATGAGAGCAATCAGGTCATTTTCCGGCTGATACGAGGCTACGAGAGTTGCCTGGCGGTCAAGAGACGGTTCAAGGGACTTGGGGAGATTGGCAAGAGTGCCCTGGTATTGCAGGAGGACTAGTCATGACGTCAATGTAGATCAAATCCGATTAACGAAGGGCCAATACAGACCGGTCTTGACCGCACGCAAGCGTTCCGTTTCCCAACGTTGGAGTAGTTTGAGTGCCTCCTCAAGACGTTCCTCGAGTGCGAGTCGGTGCCGGTCAAGCCTTCGCACTGCTTTGCGATATGTATTGTCAGCAACGTCAGCCTCATGCCTGGCTTTCACGTATGCTGGCTCCCCGTTGTTTGCGTTACTCAAAACCTTGTTCACGAGGTTGACGAAATTTCCCCCAGTCCGCTTGATTACAGCTTCAGCCTGCTTGGCACTGACACTAAGGGTACTCCCATCCTGTTCAGAAGTCCGTTTGCTAGCCAGATCGAAAGCCTAGAAGAACGATTATACCGGCAGCACTGAATACACAAAAATATATAAAAGATGCTCTCATACCTTTGGGCGGAACTGATAAAATGCCTCGTCAGAGTGCTCAAACTGATTGCCAAACTCGCCAATCCGGCGCAGTAACCCCTCACGCTCTGTCAGGTCCCGAGCAGCATTCTCCGCAACATCAAGATTTCCACCCAAGCCGGGAACATTAGCGTTGAGCCAAGAAACAAATTCCTCCCCATTGAAACAATCCGGGTACTCGCCAAGGAGGGGGAAACGCACAGGCCGCAACGGAAGCTCTGCAGCAGCTCTGGCCAAGAGTTGTGACACATTAGCGGGGGGAAGTGCCAGTCCTGCTAGGAGAATAGGTGTAGGTGGTAGTGAATGCTGCAGGTCCAAGGGTGACATTGGTGGCGGTGAAGCTATAATTAAGGGTGTTTGTGAATGGTCCTTATCCACAGCTTTGCCTTTGCCTTTGTCAACCTTGGGAAGAGGCTGCTCATCATCATCTTCTGTCGAAGATTGAAGGGTGTCAACACTCCTCTTTTGAATTTCCTTCAGTCGTTGGCTGATGCGCTCGGACACGCTGGCTGAGCGTGGGGATGGGGCACGACCATCAGCTGGACGAAGTCGTGGAGAAGATGTGTACTTGTCTGCAATGTTTCCACTATTGTTTGGAGCAAATTTTGCACTAAAGAAAAGTTGGATTTTTGTGGGCCTATGTCAGTAAGCAGGGGACTCACTCGTCCTCTGCCTCGTCTGCACGTCTCGTTTTCGCAAGATACTGTTGCTTGAGCTTTCCTACTTCAATATGAGCCTGTTCATAAGACTTGAGCCAATTATCGAGCACTGTGGCCTTGTTTGACTTGATACGCTCCTACAAGACGTGATAAGGTCGACAGTATGGATGTTGGAAATATACTGACCGCATAGCCCAGAGCCCATTTCTCGAAAGGATCTGCGACCAAAGTGTCAAGTTCCTTTGCGATAGTCATGTGTGCTTGGCCCTGGACAACAGATTCTGCCTGAAGCCCGCGGAAGGCTGTTAGAAGTGATGCACCATCATCTACACCAAAGCCCGTTCCTAGTGGCCATTAAAAAAAGATGTTGAAATCCTGGCGCTCGACTCACCAACAGACCCAGTTGATGCCGGATTTGTGAGAGTAGCGGCAAGATGACCCTCCGCAACTGCGCGAGCCTGGCATCGGAAGCCTCAACATTGGCACATAGACGATTGGCAAGAACAACACACCCTTATAAATGCAGCAATTTCAGCATTTTCAGCGACGCCCTAGGATTAACCGTCAACCAGAAGGCAACAGCCTAAATCAACAATGGGACATACTTGATCTAATTTATGAAAGAGGACCTGCAAGCCTCTACGATAGTCCTGGGACCAAAATGAGTTTGTAAAACTCAATGGCAGGGATAAGACCGCCATTGCAAGGAGTTGTTAGTGAAGGTTCGAGACAAAGCAGGCTTGTGCGTGTCGGTTGCAAGCTTGACGTTAGGTTCACGGTCAGATTTATGCGCACGTGGCAGGGACCATTAATTTCTTGACAGACTTGCTCACGTGAAACATTGCTATTACGGACGCACGTGTTGTACTATGGGCGGTCAACTGCAGCACTATAATATGAGACATTTGAGATCTCAATCAACCAGCTCTGAAGTATTTCAAGTAACCCAATACCCGATGAAGACTCAGTAGACGCAAGTAGACAGTCACCTGTGATCGCCGAGCCAAGTTGACAAGTACCAAATTGTACGGTTGCGCTCGAAATTTCCTGCACCTGGGCCCAAGTGTAGCATGTACATTGAAAACTATGTTGTTAATCCATAGGTCTTCAATCTCTTTCTTGATGAATTACCTTAAATGAAACACCTTAAGTCGATTAGTATTCAGACTGATGTACTTATATGTTTATCCTGAGCAGAATATGTTCATCTCCAAGATTTCAGGGTTCACCGCGCCTTTAATGAGGCGTTTCCACCTCGTCAGACACTGACTTCACACGAGATGCCTTCAGAAGTTCTTGCGAAGTCAGGTATCAACAACGGTGGCCATCGATATTGTAAGATATTATTGTGCGGAAAGAACCTGCAAGTTCTGAAAAAATGACAAAAATTCAAGACATGCAAATGGCGGGGAATCTGCTAGATAATTTCTGATTGAAAGAACTATGGTACAACAACTCAATTTGTTTGAAAGTACAGCTTAGAATAAACTTCAGGCTGGAATCGAGATCAAAGATCGGTCGATATCTGATAGCAAGTTGATAATCACCTTCAAATCTCAAATTTCAAGGGACGCACTAATTTTCTTGACCTTATTGGGCTTGCGTAAGATCTCGGGTGCGATATGAGGTACTGGGTAAAATCATGATGTCATCGAAGGACAAGAAATAGACAACAGGTTTGTAGCGCACAAACACCGCCTTGAGAAATGATGACGTTGCTCAGCATCTTGTTCAACCTACCAAAAACCGCCACGAGTCAAGCAATAATGATAGGGAAAATCAACACCTACTCTTCATCATTGCGAATTGCGAGTTGGACATGGCGAGGGGCAATTCTCAACTTCCTGTTATCTCGTGCAGCATTCCCTGCGAGCTCGAGAATCTCTGCTGCAAGGTACTCAAGTACTGCAGCAAGGTATACTACAAAATGATGTTTAACACTTGCAATACAAGCGTAGAGAATTTTGAGCGTACCAGGAGCTACAGAGCCAATACGCTTTGCAATGTTTGCTTTTTTCAATAGACGATGTATGCGGCCGACAGGAAATTGAAGACCAGCACGTGATGAACGCGTACCACCCTTCACCTCTGTGGAATATTGAGCCGCGATTTTAGACTTTCCGCTGAGAAGGGGGTCAATACACGTCAATGAAACAGATTACCACGTCCATTCACTTTTTCCCTCTGCTTGACTGGATATCAAACGATTAGCTTCTGCACCGCTGAGGCAAGAAGGATGTGTACCATGACAGTTCAGAGATCGTTCAGTTATATGACTTCAATGAGGTAAGAGTTTGATAGATTGATTGCGCAGCTGCATTATGTCTTGATGCTACTTATACACTTTTTTCAACGAGAAACAAGCGGAGATGGAAGTTTATTATTGTAGAAATTCTGGTCGTTGACAAACGCGTTGACGGTCACATGACATGTGAACCTAGTTTTGATCGAGGGCGCGAGAATTCGAACATGAGGCAGTCGTTCACAAGCGGTGCAGGCTCAGGCTCAGGCTCAAGAGCTGCCTCTATTTCAACCAAGCACCCCTTGCTACTAGTATATCTGGCGCCTATACTGACACTTTCCTTTTGTAACAATGGCTTCCTTACCTCCAGTAGCACCACCTATACCCTCCCCGACGCCTAGTCCGGCCGTGAGCCCAATCATGCCAGACAGTGAACAGGTACGTAGACTTGTGTCAGGGAAACAGTTCCTGAAATAGTAATTTGAAAATAGGTCGTGATCATCTATGTTGTGCGTCGCATCCCAGGCCGACTTGTTCAGAATGACTGATGTGAACCCTTGTGAACTCCTCCGGTCTGCTTGATTCTTGTCTAATGTTAGATCATTGCGATGGCAGTCATCATTTTTGGCTTTTGGAATGTCCCTGTTGTACGGAACCTCATCAATCCTCTGAAATTGTTCACCATTGCACTTCATGAATTTTGCCACATATCTGCAGTGTGTTTATTCTGCAAACATTGCATAGACCATCCTTACTTAAACCAGATACTAGGCCGTGATCTCGGGGGGACGAATATTGCGCATCACTATAGACCCGCACATAGGAGGTGCTACGATTGTAGAAGGGGGACGCCCAACATTTATCCTTGCATCAGGATATCTGGGATCTACATTGCTTGGTGGACTATTTGTACTTGGGGGATACAGCACGCTTGTTGCGAAGGTCATGAGCTTTGTGTTAGGGATAGGGTTGATCATGCCCTTGGCGCTCGTCAGAGATAAACTGTGAGTACCCTCCATTCGTACTTTACGTCTCGGTGCCGAAAAGCCAGTAGGACAATAATGCTCACGGTATTCTATGAGGGGCTACTCATTGGATTCTGGTTCATTGATCATGCGTCAGTTCCTTACTTCTTTCCGTACTCTTTCGTTGAATGTCTCTGAAGTCAGCCGTTGCGATGGTATTGCCTGTTCGTTGGTGTAATGAGGTGAGGTTATCTTTATTCTTCTAGTCGTTGTATAATTTAAAACATTATTGTAGCTCACTCTTTGTCGTATGTAAGTGTGGTCATATGTCATACCGCATTACAATCCATGAATATGGTAGGGGATGTCGCGGATGATCGTTTCTTTAACAAGACAAATGATTCAGACGCCTCTCAGTTTGCGATACTATATCCACGCATAGGTCCTCATAGTAAGTCTTGTCCAGAAATATGTTGATTATCATAACGCTGTTCCATAGTCTGGGCTGCAGTATGGATTTTGTTCGAACTTGCCGTTTTGGCAGGCTTCATCTTATTGGGTATATATGAATTTCGGGTGTGTAATGTCGCATCCTTCCGATGAGACGTCTGAAAAGTTTACTATAATAGTTCACGAAGGCCCAAATGGACGCACAGGCTGGTAAGTGCTGCTTTCATATTCCTTGATGTCCCACGGAACATTTTCCTTCATCTTAGCGGAATTTTTACCCACATGACACTAATTGGACGCCAATTCGCGAACACTGTCCGTTCTAAGAAACGCGATATTTTGGAAATGGTGTTATTCTAGGAAGTCACCGACATTGTGTATATTTCAAATTCATCTCAGGTCAAATTAGTAGTGATTGTAACAAGTATCGCAATTGCATTTCTGAGTAGACAGTAACTTATGTCATGACATTGCTATTACACTCTCTTATACAGCTACACATTAGCTACACATCCTTGATACAGCTACACACATTCTCTGCATCTTTGGACAAATGTATGTTGACGATGAAAATAGTCAGTCGTACCAAAACCATGAAATACGTTTTATAGAGGTAGATGTAATTTGACATTGTACGTGTACTGCTTGCTGATGTCCAAGTAAAATATTAACATAAACATATGGAGTCAGGTATTGTATTGCGTTGAGCGTAAATGGATGCCAATGTGAATGTATGATTGGATTGAGTCGATTTAATAAAGAGCATGGAAGAGAAGATCGAGGCAGGTCAGCAATAAGGTGCAGACCCAGATTACTTGCGTGCTCGCCGTATTAGCCCAGCAAGGAGGAGTGTTCCTACTGCCGCAGCACTACCCACTAAAGCCATGCCGATGTAACCCTCTGTTGAAGTGAAGAGGGGGTAAGTTGTGTCATAGGAGGCATGACCATGATCATACCTCGGGAAACAGCCTTGTCTATTAGCGAGGATAGTGACTGTGCTTGCAAATTTGAGGGTTCTTTATCTAGCAGGAGAGCTGCAGAACATGATGTTTAAATGGGTGTATGACAGTAGAGTGGCAAAAATGCAGACCATTGAAGCGTTTAGCCTCCTCAAAGTTTCCCATCTTATAATGGCCTAGTGCAAGGTAATAAAGGCATTCTCTACGCCGGGTGGGCTCTGCTCGGTAGATATCTAGCGATTATCGTGATTGGATAAATAAATCTGTATTTTAACGTAAATAACAAACCTTGCAGTAACCTTAAGCCCTCCACCTGATGTTCGCGCATGGGACTCTTGACTAGTCCCCATGCAAAATTAAATTTGGTCTGTACAGTAACGTGTGTCTGTAATAGCTCCTTCTCGTACTGTAGTCGTAGGACCTGCAAAAAGGCATAAGTCTGCTGCGTTGAATCTTACAAAAAGGGAGACCTCGAGTTCATCATAAGAAAGAGAGACCTCAGCGTCAGCAGCATAAGGTAATTCCGAGTTAGTCATGGATTCTCCAAAGTCAAGGCTTGGTTTGGAAGAAGTAAGGCGATGTGGGCGGAGTTTGAACTTGACGTTCACTTTGTACCGTCACCACAAATTTCAAGAAAAGCCAGCAGTCATGCCGAGCGACGACTACGGTGAGCACATTTTTCATTTTTCTACTTACACATACAAGCAGGTAGAGAGCTCCGTTGTTGCTCTTGAGGTAACCCCTCCATCTATTTTCCTTTTCCCTGCTCTGAGACACGAATGTTGAGCTCATGGTGCATTTCTCTCTTTCCTTGCATGCACCATGCCTCTTTTTAGCTAGCTAGCATCTTCTCGCGGATATTGACCATATAAACGCCCACCGAACTGGCCGTCATCGACTATTTTTACTCACCTGCGCCCCCTTTCTTTTTTCTCCTTCTAGACCGTGGTGGATATCGTGAAGATCGTTACCGCTCCTCGCGGCACGAAAGCAGCGGTGGACATCGCGAGCGTGAGCATCGCAGCGATAGGGATCGAGGTGGCGACCGTTACGATGAGCGCGCAGGTACTGTGGGGGGAGGTAGTCGGAGAGGCGAGGACAGGCGTGAGAGGGAAAGATACACTCGCAATCCCCGAGATTATGATGACCGTGCAAGAGCTTCCCCTCAACAAGATATTGATAGACGCCGCGATCTTCGTCCACGCGATGACGAATATGGTGGAGGGCATGCCCACAGAAGCAGGGATGATGGACGAGAGCGCCGCGGACGTGGAGGACGGGGGAGGGATGGTTATGGCACACCTGAACGACGCTCGCCTACTCCCGAAGGTGCTGTGCCTCTATCTCAGCGAAAGCGAAAAGCAACTGGCTGGGATGTTCACGCCCCAGGTTATGAGCAGTACACTGCTATGCAAGCAAAACAAACAGGTGAGAAGATAGTTTCGCAAGATACATCAAGCATCCCATCCAAGTAATCTTTTTTCATCTTTCAGGCCTGTTTAACCTCCCCGGCGCTAATAGAACGCAAGTTCCTCCCATTCTGGGGGTTGCTGGCCTTCCTCCTCCGATGCCTGTGCCGAGCTTTGGGATGGGTATTGGTGGAAATCCCAACTTGTCACGCCAGTCGCGTAGGCTCTATATAGGCAGCATCACACCTGAGGTTACTGAACAGAACCTCGCTGAATTCTTCAATACTAAGATGATTGAAATGGCTATTGGGACTGGTGGACCTGGTAGTCCTGTCTTAGCTGTTCAGTGTAACTACGAAAAGAACTACGCTTTTGTCGAGGTACGTAATACCTACTTATGACTTGACTGAATTCTGACTGCTCTTTGTATAGTTTCGCAGTGCCGAGGATGCGACGGCTGCTATGGCGTTTGATGGAATTATCTTTATAAATGGACCTTTAAAAATTCGCAGACCCAAAGACTACGGTGGTGAAATGGTCACCGCATCCCCTGGTGTTCATGTTCCAGGCATCGTGTCAACCAACGTTCCAGATTCAATCAATAAGGTTTTCGTTGGTGGCCTGCCAACTTACTTGAATGAAGAACAAGTTATGGAGTTGTTGAAGAGTTTCGGAGAACTCAAGGCCTTCAACCTTGTCCGCGAAAATGGAAACGGACCTTCAAAGGTAATGCGACTCCAAGTCACCGTCAAATCAATCTGACCTTTTTGACTCAGGGCTTCGCGTTCTTTGAATATGCAGATGTGAATGTCACCGATGTTGCTATTCAGAGTTTGAACGGCATGGAAATCGGTGATCGTTACCTAGTCGTGCAGAGGGCTTCTGTCGGTGCCAAACCAGGCCAGCCAGGCATGATCCCGAACCTTCCCTATGATCAATTTCCCGAGATTCCACGACCTATCATGCCAGCGGGGAGCGATAACGCCGCTGAAGCGCGTATCTTGCTCATGTTGAATATGGTAACGCCAGATGACCTCGTTGATGACCAGGAGTACGGCGACATGTATGAGGACATCAAGGAAGAATGTTCGAAGTTCGGTGCAGTGGAAGATTTGCGTATTCCTCGACCAGTCAAGAAGGACAAGAGCAAGTGGGCTCCGGGTGAGGGTGGACATATGGCGATCCAGGATGCTGCACGATTAGATGAGGCAGCAGGCGTCGGAAGGGTATATGTCAAATTCTCCCAACCGTCAGGTGCAAATGCCGCGTTAAAGAGCCTTGCAGGACGATCTTTTGCAGGAAGGTCGATTATTGCGACACTCCTGAGCGAGGACAGTCAGACGACACCACCGCTCAACTTGATCTTCGCTCCGCAGCCAGACGAGCCTCCGCCTTTGCCTAGAGATTAACTGCGGACTTTTCGTGATGTCGACTATCTTCCAGTCTTTTTTGTGCTTAGTTTAAGTGTTATGTGTGATATTTCAAATCGACATCTATTATGAACCACGAACGGCTGAGTCAATAAGCACGAGAATTGAATGACGTTTTAAACCCCGCGTATGTAAGACCTCTGGTTGACCACACATGGATAAAAGTCAAGAAACAATACCGCACCCCGAGGACAATGTGAAGCCTCTCAATTACAGAGAGCAATTCCAAGTATGGTGCTAGTTTCAGCTGAAAAGGTAGTCACTGATTTGAGTCCAGGGCCGCCATGTAGCTTCACAATTCATTGAGTACTACGTCCCATCAAGCGCCCTATCCTTGAATGATGAGACTTTGTAGCCCTTGTGCCGCCGCCGCCAAGGCATCCCTGGATTGCATGAACCGAAATGACTACGACAGGGATTTCTGCCTTGATTACTTTCAAGCTTACCGCGACTGCAAGAAGTCTTGGGTATGCCCACAACACTACACTATTCTGTTTTTTCTTTCTTAAACCCTCATCACGCTAGATCAATCAGAGGAAAGAAGACCGCCGTGCAGGACGTCCCACAGTATGAACAGAACCAACGATAAATTGAAACTTTCGAGTGACTTCTCAAGTCGACTTGCGCAGTCTGAGTCTTGGATCACACGCACATATAACAAGCATTCTTAAAAAAATATACGGGTAGCGTCCCAACAACCAAAAATTTCAAGTTGAACTGGTACTATCTGACCTAAGTATGGACTCGTTCAACCTATCGCAATTCCCCACTGTGCCCGCGTGTATCAAGCAGGCAAGATTCTTGTCCTATATTTCTCTGACGAGTCGAATCATCAAGCCTCCTGGGATTTCGATTATCGTCCCAAAATCTTCTTATCTTCAAGAAAACCGTTAGACTGCAAAAGTGTCGCAATCGAAGTGAGGTCAAGGCCTGACTTTCCCTGAATTACGCACAAATAGATGTGATTTCTTAGTACAAAGACTATGACGAGACTGTCCAACCAATATCTAGGAGCTCCTATCTTTTACCTTTGGCTTCCAGCTTCCAGCCCCAAATCCACGGTCTTTCCCGAGTGCATTATCGACGACGCGCATCATTTCTAGAACCTTTTCCTCTTCCCATTTCTTGCCAACGATCTGGATTCCGACAGGCATGCCAGCACATTGGACCGGATTGTAGAGCGGCGTATTTGAATAGAAAACTCCCCTCTCTAGGAATGAGGAACCATGCCCCGGACCAGCTGTCCATTCAGGAGTTATTTGATCCTTTGAAGGGTCGACATGAGTCACGGGAAGACAGCCTACGGGATGATCCAGGACATTGTAAAGTATAGTTGCTGCGGCAAGAGGACTGAAATTGTCGCATCCGCTATGTACTGTCAGGTGAACAAATGGTGTTACGAAAGATTAGGTGCGGCGTACCCGTGAGGGAGTTGTGGCACGGCTTGCACTGGAGCTATGATTCCGTCACAGTTATATTTATTCCACACCTTGTAAAAAACCAACAAGTTAGCAAGCTGTTCGAATTTACATTGTGAATACTGCACCTCGCGAGAGAAAGTTTTGATGAAGGCCTCTCGCTCCGCTACTAAAGTGGTGTATTCATCCACTGGACGTACTCGCGTTGTTCTTAATATGTTTGCGAATATCTTGTCCCCAAGAACTGTCTCTATTGCCCAGGCCACAAATGATCGAACAAGGGCTAAAGAAGTTTTCTTGTTATCCACACGAGTCAGAAGATGAATACACTTGTTGCTCACTGGGAAGCTTGGGCGAAGATGTAACTAGCCATAGACTGTTCTCCTGTTTGAGAATCACAAAAAGTTCCGTTGCCATCAATTTCTAGTCCTGTAACGCCATGTACTACGCACCTTAGGATCTGGACCCAAGTGAGTAAGCATTTTCTTATACCCATCCGCGGATGTGAGTCCAACAAAGATATTCAATGCTTCTGGAGCTAGATAGTGGGCAAGAATTCCATCATCAAACTCACTTGGGATGTGTAACAGGATGAGGGACTCACCATGCACATTAACTTCTATGCACTCGTGTCCCTTCTTTCGAAGCGCCTCGACGGTCTCTAGAACAGCTCGTTGACACGCAGGCGACGCCTTGACAAAATGATCTAGCGTTCAAGGTATCAATGGTTGACTATGCCCATTGGCGAAAGAAACAGAGATGGGGACCTGAAGTGTAGTAACCGAAGCGTAACTTCGGAGACAGCTGAATATGACGATAGGGAATTGGTGCTATACTTTGTTCATTACCCTGAAAACCGAAGGTGATCTGCGAAACTAGCTGAAGATCTCCAACGGAACTGAGAATCATGAGTCATCTAACAAGTCACTTGATGAGAAGATTCACCGAGCCATTGGGCCAACAACTGTTTTGATCCCTTCAAAACCTTGGACAGGACCTGTCAAGGAAATCAGCTTCGAATTGTGAGCAGTATGGCGCGAGATACCTTGAGACCCGGCAAAGCTGATCCGACCCGTGCTAGGCTTCAGAGAATAAATTCCACAATAAGCTGCTGGTATCCGGAGACTTCCACCAATGTCGCTGCCGATACCAATAGCAGAACCATCCATGGCTAACAAGGCACCTTCACCACCAGAGCTCCCACCACAGGTATATTGATCATTGTAAGGATTGGTCGAACGGCCCCAGAGTGGATTCGAGCACTCAAACGCGAACATAGTTTGAGGAACATTGGTCTTAACAAACAAAACGGCACCAGCTGCAAGGAATTGTGCAACAAGCTGCCACGTCACGCATCAAATAGGTCCTAGACATTTATACCCAGCCGCTGAAGACGTACATCTGCATTCGTTGCTGCTGGTTTGTTTGCCCATTGAGTGAATCCAATTGTGGAATCATAACCAACGATATCAACTACCAATCAATCAGTCAAAACAAATCATGACGGCGGCGGCGGTACCATCACTTACACTGGTCCTTAAAACTGGCCTTACGAATGTATGGGGACGAAAACATCAGCGACCCCGAGTTGCTCTGTCATATCATAAGACTGACTGGTACACCATGCAATGGCCCACGCAGCCTTTTCGTGACAGAAAATTCATTGTCGAGATCCCTTGCTTGCTCCCTGGCCCAGTTAAACATGACTTCGAAGACCAAGTTAGTTTCTTCACAACTACTTCAACCGATCACACGAGACAAACCTTCGGTGAGGCAGTTTGTTGCCGCATGAGCTTGCGCAGCACGGAAAATATATGCCTCAATTACTTGCGATGCTGTCCATTCACCTTTTTCAATGTGAGCAACGATCTCAGTGGCTGAAGTTGTATATATACGTGTCAGTAAGAAGCAAAAAACTAGACTGTGTACCGACCAGTTGCACTAGTGAACTTGTTATAGTCTGAAGACAAGCCTTGGATTAGATCGACAGATGTCAGAACCTTCTTTTGCTTGGCTCTCTTCTCTTCAACGATGGTCAGGTAAGACGGTACGAAGGGCCATATGGGCATATTGAGTCGGCAAATGGCCTTGCTGATGAAGTAATCAGGTCTGGAAAAACAAATGAGTATTATCAGCTCACAAAATCAAATTACTCTTTCAATGTAGAGGAGAGACGAGGGGGGATGAGATGATGAGAATGAAATCTGCTTCCGTCATTGTGCTTAATGATCGGCTCGGCTGAACGCTCATAAAAGTCGCAAGGTTTCCTTCCGAATATGTCATGTGATTCTATGAACTAATGAACTCTGTTTATCGACAAGCCACTATGCAGGGCTAAAAGGCGGGGGCAAAGTAGTCCTAGTACTATACATAAGTGTGTAGTGATCTGCGTAGTCACGGTTTGCGTGTATTTTAGTGTTGTATGGTGGAGGTTTCCTCGCAATTTTGGTGTGGCTTGTGTGATGGGCTTGGTTACATCGCGAAAGACTCCTGACCGGCATAGGTTGGTGGGATGATTTTTCGGGAGGTTACCGATGGGATTCGAGTTCGTGTTCTATGTCTTGCCAGTGTGTCTGTGTACGTGGGCTGTCTCGACCTCCCGTGGTGTGTACCTTGCCTTCTCAAGCGTACTTTGTGTTCTTTTCCGTCAAGTTCTTCCCTCTTCCCTAATCCCTCTTCCTTCTTCCCTCTTCCCTCTCCTTCCTCGACACCACCCATGCATTTCCAATACTGTCTTATTCCTCCCCATCTTCCTCTACCAAGCCGTCCAATGCCTCTCCTTCTCCTTATATCCTCCTCCGCCGTCTTTCTTCGTTCTCATCATTTTCTTCATCGTCTTCGGGAGGCTTCTCTTTCCGTCGGTGCTTCTCTCCAGTCTTCGTAACCGCTTCAGACCTTTCCAGGAACTTTGCCGCTGCTGCCAATCCTTCCTTTGACCCCAAAAGTGTCCCCAGTAACATTTCTTCGTCTACCGCCGTCAGTGTATCTGGCTGAATTGGACTAATCCTACTGATTTGGGCCAGCATGTCTTGAGAGTCCTTTTCACTGGAAGTGGCAAAGCTACTACTTTTTTTGTGTATCTCGGACACTTCTGGATGATGTGTTCGCGTGTTCGGAAGCGTTTGCCGCATGGGCACCTTGTTATTGCATCTGGTACAAATTTGGTATAGTACTCACCAATGAATGCGCGTTTTGTTCGGCATTGTGTGTTAGAAGTCCAGACCAGGATACTGGTAAGACCGAAATCAATACCTCAGTCCGATACAAATGACTGATATTAAACTGTACCTAGTAAGACCGAAATCAATACTATGTACAGTCAGTATGTGTGTGTAGCGTATAGTAAAGTATTTACTCACCCTCAGTCCGATACAAATGACTGAGGGTTCTATCCAGGTATGACAGAAATACATATACATGTATGAGAACAATGAACCATTGTTCGCAGCATGACAGACAATGTCTGGCCCTACACAGTGAGTGTCTATGGTGGCACCGTCATTGTTTGATGCGATCGATGGCCAAAGCCCAACATTATGTCAGTCTTCCAAAAACTTTCCTTGAGGTTCGTGTTACGTGCTCTCCCGGCTGCCACCTTGGCTGCAGTCGGTTTGCGATGTCAAACCTGTGATACTATGATGTGACCAGTCTGGTCCGTGTCATTTTCGATAGCTGTACGAGTAGTAGGTTCTCTAGGGTAGTTCAACCTAGCTCCGAGAAAATTCATGTCTGTTCCCTGGCTTAGAATGATTATGGACATCCAGCGACACCTGTGCTGTACTTTTCCATATGCTCAAGGACTCATTATTGAATATAGAAATGTTTGACTGATCGTTGACCATTCTACACACCAAGGTGTCCGATTGAAGCCTCCAATCATCCAAACCATTGGAAAATACGGAGCACAATTTGCCTACAAGGTAACTGTCCCGAGAATGAACGAGCACGAGATAGAGGTATAATTGTTAATGTCAGTGCAAGTAGGAAGTTAAATCAACTCGGCCCTCTCAACGATGGAACGCAAAGTATACATAGATGTGGGATTGTATTATCACAAAACACATTGGAGTTAGCAGAGGATCGTGGTATAAGTGGTAAAAAAGGATGATCATGTATCAAAAACAGAAAAGTGGAAAGAAAAATCACCCCAGTCCTCCAACGCTGGAAAGCAAGATATAGGCGTGATAATATATCATAGGTATGTGGTGCACAGTGGAATAGGATTATGGTATAAGTGGCAAGAAAGGATAAACATTTGTCAAAGACCGAAATCTTGTTCAATTAGTGGGACTTCGTCGGCGCCGATTTCGACGAAGACACACTTCGCGCAGACGACGATGATTGTGATGGTTTGCGTTTAAACAAAGGGAATGGCAGAGAATAACGCTTGGTGTAACTTTTGAGCTTCTGTACGGGTCTATTCACGGATGGGAAGCGTTCTATGCCAGATGACTTGAGGGATGAGGATGTAGGCTTCTGGTTCATGAGCCATACAGGGATATTTGGAGAGGTACCCACTGACGCTAAAGAGAGAAAATCGATAATTCAATGATCAAGTGAAAAAGGAAGGTACATACATTTAGGCATAGGCGGAGGTGTGCGCCTTACCACCTCTATCTCATAGTCCGACCGACGCGTCATCTGTGACTGCAGCCGAATATAAATATCATCCATCGTTACCGTCGGCACCAGTGACACCGTGGACGCTTGTTCAGGTCGAATATCGTTGAGACTAGTACGCCTCGACCGCGTAGGAGATATTCTATCCTTCCAAGTTTGGCGCGACAACGCGAGGGACGAACGGGTCGATATGGGCGCTCCGATAAGTTCGAGGGGTAAATCAGGCATAGGCGGGTGCGCGGGTGTTTTGGCTTTGCTGAGTCTGAGGCTATTCTGTGAGGCGCAAAGGCTTCGTGTCCGTGCGGCGGTGACGAGGCTTAAGTGTGTGCCCTCAGGTGAGCGAATGCTCCGTAAACTCTTGACACTTCGCACACTCCGAGTACTTGCTGTATCATCCTTGTCATGGCTTAGAGGTGTTGATGGTCTAGATCCAGTGACAGTTTCGATTATAGTGGATGAAGGTACCATAGTGGGGACACCAGCCATGGGAGAGAGCGGGGAGAACGGGGAGAGAACTTCCATGTTTGCTGTGTTCCATGATTGGATGATGAGCTCTGTGGGTATGTGTGAGGCACGACGAGAGTGAATCTTGAGTTTTTCGGCAGTCTTGATTACGGCTTGCCCCTCTTCCAATATTTCCATGTAGTCATCCCCTTCCCCACCTTCGACACCTGATCCATCCTCCAATCTTGCTAGTCTATCTTTCGTGTGGATTTGATCCATTTCATGTGCTAACCTCTCTGCCTCTTTCCAGGCATCGTCCAGATCAGCTTGAAGTTCAGATATCCGCTGTTCTGCACACAAGAGCTCATGTGTTCGCTTCGAATAGCTTTTGTTTAACTGACGAGACTATCAGAGCGCAGCCAGACGGTTTGGAACGAGTGCACCTTTCGCAATGCCACAGAAAGTGCGCTCGACAGATGATATTCTGTGAGAATCGAGATCTGCGATATTTGATCGTTGATAACAAGAAGATCGTTCATAATCTTGTCACACTCTGCCGTTACCTTCGAAAGCTCCAAAGCGATCTTGCTCATTATTGGCATAGCATCATCATACGGCTCGGACTTGTCAGATATGAAACTCGAATTGAGTGCTTGAAGTGTCATCGTACGACGCTGAACGAGGAAGCGGTACTGGGCCTGCTTGCTAGCCTTGAGAGTAGTCAGACGATCAATCTCGGCTGGAAGGTTTGTGTCGAGATCATCCAGCGAAAGCAAACGAATGAAGGTATCTGGCGCAGTACGTCGAAGAGCGCGTCCTACTATTTCTTGTAATTCGCTTCTATCCAAAGTCCCTGTGGATATTTATAGCACCTCGAGTGCTAAGACAGATGTCAAGTCAACATCAACTCACATAATGCTGCCTCGTGTGGAAGAGCCTTCCACTTGATGAGTTCTGGCTCGAATGAGAGCATCGGCGCCGGAATGAGTGCGGCAGGTTTGGGAATGACTTTGTAGATCGGGGTCGGCGTCAATGAGATGGGACTTGCACTAGAGGAGTTTGATCGTGAAGGGGGCGTAACGAATTCTGCTATGGGCGGCAGTGGATTGTCCTGTCGAACAGGCGATGAAGGATATGCGGGAGTTGGTTCGGTATTTGAGAGGATAGAATCGGGCGGAGTAGTTTCGCTGGGGGATCGAGGGAAGCGATTGCGGGGGCCCATGGGAGAGTGTGCAGGTCTATTCATTGGACCCGTAGGGGAGCGGCATATAGGGGAGGAAACATGTTCTGTCATGATCCTAACTGAGTGTGGCAACGTCATGACGAAGCGACTGAGTTACACTCAGTATCGACCTGAACGTGGGCAACCGCGGCTAATGGTCAGTTATCTTGTCAATCTATGTGTAGTCAGTTCCGTTCGGTTATCCGGCTTCCTCAGAATCTCGCACGCAAGATTCTCTCTCAGGCGCTCTAGAAGATCTGCCACCGAGTAAATAGCTCATCAGCCGTATCAATATCAAGGACAGATTACAGCACACCTAGTAAGCGAGAGTCACAGTGTTAGCGTCCTAACGTTCTGAGTATTGGATATTGAAATTTGAGGGAATGCAGTAAGAGAAAATTAACGACAACACTTCCCTCCGAAGTTCCAGGTTAAATGATTGTCACTCGTTGATGCTACCCACCAAGACCCAGTAAGACCCAGTGCTTGCGCAGAGTTTTTACGAGATAATGATCCGGTCATCTGTTTCATGATCCAGTGTCCACGGAGCAAGGTCAAACTTAGTGACCGCATCCGAATCTTTAATATCGCGACAGACGCCTCCTTGCCGAAACGCGCGAACTTTAGGAGTCGGGGTCCTCATTGCTTAGAAGTCCAGAAAAGTTTCGAACTCGAATGATGTTAGAGACTGAAGTTCATTTCAAAGTAAGTCCCAACGCGTATCCATTATACGCAGTATATATCATAATGTACATACAACCAACTCAACCGCATGGCATGCTGTAATATACCTCCGATGAATTGGAAATATTCCGGGACGCTGTCGACCTACCTGAGTGATCTGGATAGTCTCCACTTTTACAGCTGTATTGCCTCGTCTTCGAGAAATTAGAGATAAGTACATCATCCGTTGAGAAGATTTACTACGGCACACAATTCATTTTAGATCGTCTCGCTGTATGTTTCTTGCCCCAAGAGTGCGAAATTCCAGGCAGCAAGGTACAATACAACGTTTAGGAACGTATCACCAGAATCTGATGCGTTTATATGGGTAAGGGGATAATCATGGCTATTCGATTGGGCGAAGTCATACCACGGACCTATCGATGATACGCGCCACATCGATGGTCGCAACTTTGGTCCACTGACAAAGTAACAAAGGCCTTGTTCTGGACGACGAGTTGAGCCAAATCTCAACCGATGGAGGAGTTTACATAACAGATCTTAGACATACCACAACCGGTGTTGATCTTGTGTTTACACAAGAGCAGCACCTCTGTAGAGACGGTAATAGCCTGAGTTGAGCAAATTGAGAACACGGAGATACGATAGACTGAAGTGTCCGACAGCTTTCAACTACTCTGAGCTACTTATAGAGATCAAGAGGTAGGAGGAATGGACCCTCTCTAAGCTACACTAGACAGTCTGCATAGCAGTTATGGAAGGATACCCATAAATGTTATGCCAAGAGACACTATGTAGTAAGCCAAAAGAGCCGGAGGAGAGTCGGATATCGGATCCGATTCGGCGGCTAAATCTGATGAGATGAGCGTCTCCCTTCCCCAGAGTTCACTACCTTGAAGTTTACTCGATGTTCGGTATCATGTCAATAGTCTATGTATGTTTACGCTATTTTTTCGTCATTTCCATCCTACCTGTCAAGTGGACAAGCAATGCAGCACCACAGACCGATAAGCAGTGTGGGACCGACACTAACGAATCAAAATCGACCCTATCAAAAGGAAAACCAGAACTCGAGGCTGATGGTTAATCGATTTCTCCTCCACCGCGTGCAGTCAGCGAAGAAAGGCCGAAAGGACGGAAGGAAGAAAGGTCGAGAGCCAGAAGGGAGAATCAAAACGCGGGCAAAGGTCGAGAATGCAGAGGCCCGAAATTTTGCAAGAAGTCAGTGGAGTGAGAAAACGGGATGCAGAGACTAAGACAACGAGAAAATTTAGGTAGTCGTCGGAGTTGGTGCAAAGGATATGTTTTCGTCAATATACACACGCAAACACGCAAATAGGGGCTGCAGTACTTAATTGTTGTTCAGAGTTTTGATATCAATGACAGACAGTAAATTTTCTGGTATAATTCTCCCATATAACGTTTCTTTATCAGCACGCTTGAGCTTGAAGGTTTCAGGTTGAGTCCGAGCTTGAACGTTTGAGCGTCGAATATTCGAGAGCTTCATCCCGATCTAGAAGTATTCTGGAAATACGTATGTATGGGTCGCGCAACCGGTAGTGCCGGCCCGAACCAGGAACGTTTTGAACAAATATCTTTCCTCTTTGTCATTCCTGCTTTCACGTTGTGCATCACAAGTCATTCATGTGTCCCTCTTACGTCCTTACACCACGAACAAGAATACGCTCCGGCATCTCCTGAGGTAGCCTGTCTGAGCCGAAGTTGAAAAACAGACTCAAAATGTGCCGATCTTGTAGCTCGCTCCGCGTCATTCGTGCTCAGGTCTAATAGCGTGACCCGGTGTTGCATGCTCTCGTAGGAGTTTGGACGCCTCGAATGTTGTACATTTATCCGCTCACTCCTTCAGGCTTGTACATAAACCAAACATGAACGTCTAGTTTTACATGCGACACGCACTCTTTCACTAGCGGGACTGATCAAGCATGCACTTCTTCCTCTTCGGTCTTTTTCCCGCGTCTAGTTTGTTTGCAGTGGCCAACGCGGGCTTCCCTCCCAAGGTTTATGGCGTAAATTTAGGTTCTTGGTAAGTACTGCTCGGGTAGAGGAACACGTCCTACTGACAGTTCCTCAGGCTTGTTTTAGAGCCCTGGATGCTCCCCGCAGGTATGAATTCCCCACATCCATGTCTGAATAGCATAGATCAGGACCTTCAGAGTGGCTTGCAATGGGAGGCGAGCAATGTAATGAATGTTCGACTTGCATCGACTCAGAATTGTACGACCTTTTGCGTCTTATGATTTTGTTTGACGTCGACCCCTGATTGTATAGTGCACTTGCTAAAGCTTATCCTGACACCGTGGATGAGATATTCAAGAAGCACTGGTAGGATGCCCAAATGTCACCTATGCAATAATGCTAATCCTGCTTGCAGGGAGTCTTGGTTTTCCCAGGATGACGTCGATCAGTTCGTGGAACTCGGTCTTAACACCGTTCGCATTCCTGTGCGATAAGTCTCCTTCTACGATTGAATCGAAGTGAATTGATCAAAATTGCAGCTTGGCTATTGGATTGTTGAAGAATTGGTTGATCGATCAACAGAATATTTTCCCAGAGGTGGACTTTCTCAGCTTGTAGTTCCCTTCAAGTGACATCACAAAGCACCTTCTCACTCTGATATCTTTCAAGCGACGCGGATTGCAGCAATTGAGTGAAGCAGGTATTGTGGCAATCCTCGATCACCACGCTCTCCCTGGTGTTCAAGATCCTCAGCAGCAGTTCACGGGAAGGTTAGTGTCTTTGAATATGAATTTTATCTACCATTTGACCTTGGTGCGTCATCTTCATAGGTGTACTATGGATGTCGAGTTTTATGTCAGTTGTCTTCATCAAACCTCATGCGGGTACCTAATATTGTGGATAGACCCCTTATAACTATCATCGTGCGTTGGTGTGGACTGCAGTCATGACCGCCTTGTCGCATGCCGATCCCGCCTTTAGCAATGTCGTTGCCATTGAAGCCGTTAATGAGCCCATCATGGATGCAAATCAAACCCCAGGATACGGAGAATGTTCGTACCGTATCATTAGCTGTGTCATTTTTTAGTCTAACTTTGCACCAGTCCAGAAAAACTTTGTTCTCGTGGTCCGTGGAGTAGAAACGCTTCTCGGTCTTCCGACGTCTGGATTGGGGTCGGGCTTGCACATCCAAATCAATAATAATATTACTGCATCACTGGAGTTTGCCACACACCTTCCCCCGATCTTCCCCTCGGATGTCAAAGAAGCTGTGCTCGACGCCATTCCCATCCTTCTGAAGCTCTCTGTCCAGTTTTCGATGAAGGAGATTTTACAATTCTCTAGGCCTCACAAGAAAGACTCTCTTATCACCAAGTGTGTCAAGCTTGATAACTTTATGAACTTACGTTTGTCTAATGAACGGTTTGTGTAGTTTTATGGACATCAACTGGCAGTTCAACAACCCTCCGAATCCTGCGCGTGCTGCGATCGGACCACAAATATATGATAATCATTTGTACTACTCGTAAGTGTCTGACACAAGCTCAAGCTCAAGTCTGGCATGTTCTCATGATAATCTAGATTTGGGGTAAAACAGTGTATTTCTGCCCCATAATCAGACACTGATACCTTTGAAATATAGGGTGTTGCCGATGCTACCGAAGATGCTTACCTTAGGCACATTTGCAGTAAGTGTGGTCAATTCACTTGAAACGTCAATTACTTAACCCTTTGGTCAGATTTAGACCGAATTCAAAATGATGCTGAATTAGGTAACAATCCTCTTTACTTCGGTGGTAAGCCGGCGTCAAGGTAGATCTATCGAAATCGATGTGTTGACTTCGCGTACCAGAATGGGCTCTTCCCACCCAGTTTCCTGCTTCAGACGAATTCCTGTACAAATGGGCAGACGCTCAGAAGCGGGCCTACAGTCAAGGTGCCGGGTGGACTGTAAGCTTCTTTCCTTGTTTCAGGATGCTGTTTTCATCCTCTTTCAGTTTTGGAATTTCAAGATCGAGAAGTCAGACCTGGCAGGCGATACCGCGCGGCAATGGTATGTACCATATGCTCCTGTGAGTTCAATGCGACGCGATACTCACGCACATTCTTCCTCCTTTGACACAGGTCGTACCTGGAGGGTGTCAAGCTGGGCTACCTCACCAAAGATCCATCCAAGCTCCATGATCCCCACGTGTGCGATCCGTACTTGAATGACGCTTGAGCTGTATATACCCCTGTTTTCTTGGACGCATGACACTGCAATTGCCGATAATAGGCCTTGACTGTACCAATAATAACATTGTTTACTCAAGAACAACCGTGCGTTTGACATCATCAGATCTATGACACAGCGGAATATAGAAGCTACATACCTCAAGGGAATACTATTTCAGTATAGGCCTCTTGGATCTCAAGACGACTGAAGCTTTGTCCTATCATTCCCAAAAATCCACGGTCCGCACGTGTCCTAGGTATGACATGTGCACCATAGCTTCTATAGTCATCCATCAAACAGGACATCTCGTATCCGATTCGTCATCATGAAAATGTCTGGAAAAAAGCACCTCAAGTTTATTCATCCTGCCAATGATCTTCGGGCCAGTTGCCGCAATCTAAATCACCACAACATTGGATACGATGGTAGGCTCGATCACGAATAATTCTCTAACTTAAATTTTTGTTTGGACAAGTGGTACTGTACCGGCTATGGTTTGCAGACCATATCCCTGAGTGACTCTGAACAAGGACTAATGGGGATGACTTTGATAATAACGATTCTTGTTCAGAAGCGCTTCGACCATGTTTCCAGGATCTTGCCAGCTCGAAACTGATCAGGCGACGTCTGCGAACAAAACGAATAAATACAAGGACAGCTTGGTCAAGAACTTTCCCGAGGTTGCTCGGTAGAACACTATGAGAGGTGTACTCTTCAACTCAGTCCTTTTCTGTGCCCTCTCAGCCAGTCATGCTTCAGCACTCGCCCCGCGTCAAAGCATTATACCACTCACTTCAGTTCAGATTGCCACTCTCAAACCCTACGCCTACTTCGCCAGCGCTGCGTATTGTTCCCCGAGCACCACCTTGACCTGGACCTGTGGTGGTCAGTGTGTTAAGTTCCGTTCTGATACAAGAACAACATGCTGAAACGTCAACTTTAGCGAACTGTAAGGCTACCCCTGACTTCATCCCCGTCGCGTCTGGCGGTAATGGCAATGATATTCAATATTGTTTGGAAGACTCTTGAAAAGATGGCCACACCACTGACCTGAATCCATGATAGGGTTTGTTGGATATGCCCCATCTCTGAGTACAGTTGTTGTCAGCCACCAGGGTACCGACATCTCTCAACTGTTAGTTGAATTTGTTTACCACCAACTCTAAATGATTAGCCCTTTCTTTTCCAGTGAATCCGACCTTACCGACATTGAGGCTGACTTCACGAATCTTGACTCAACTCTTTTCCCTGGCGTCGATTCCTCAGTCGAGGTTCATGAGGGTTTTGCAAACGAACAGGCCAAGTAGAGAAGGGAACCTCTGTTCTTATAGCTACCAAATTTGACGGCTCATTCCTTTAGAACTGCTGCTACTGTCCTTGCTGCTGTTCAAGAAACAATATATACTCATGGAGCGTCACAAGTGACCATCGTTGGACACTCTCTCGGTAGGAGGCGTTCACGCTGCAGATTATATTTCTTTCAGGTGTGCTGATACATTTGTTGCCACAGGTGCTGCGATTGCTTTACTAGATGGGGTGTATCTTCCTTTACACCTTGGGGGTGACGTTACCTTCAAGGTGGTTGGTTACGGGTTACCGAGAGTAGGTTTTATTCGACTGTCGTTGTACAGATGATTCATGCAGAGTATTTTTTCTTGAAGGTGGGTAATCAGGAATTTGCGAATTACATCGATGGACATGTCACCTTGACGCATATTAATAACAAGTGAAGTGCTCTGTCTTACAAATATTCCGTCTTCTGACGGCGCGACACATCATACAGGGAAGATCCCATTCCTATAGTTCCGGGTAAGTCTTTCACTCTAGTGAGGGATATATATTCTTTTACTGACAATCGTGTGTCAGGTCGATTCTTGGGCTACCATCATCCCTCCGGGGAAATCCATATCCAGGATTCAGGCGCGTGGCTTGCCTGTCCAGGTCAGTCCACGACCACGATCAACCATTGTGCGTGTTGATGATCATTAAAAATAGGTCAGGATAATCCCAGTATCGAATGCATCGTTGGAGACGTTCCAAATATTTTTGATGGAAGTATATCAGACC
Organism: Termitomyces sp. DKA19; assembly: GCA_018851325.1. Classification (NCBI taxonomy): domain Eukaryota; kingdom Fungi; phylum Basidiomycota; class Agaricomycetes; order Agaricales; family Lyophyllaceae; genus Termitomyces; species Termitomyces sp. DKA19. The sequence goes on along the minus strand of JABCKS010025028.1, from coordinate 491 downwards.
ACGATGGACCATATGATGGAGTTGAGATGGGCTGCTAAAGAAGTCAGACACTCGCTAGAATTGAAAACGCAGTACGCTTAACATATGTTATATGTCAGTCATTTGCTGTGTGGTTAAAATACTTAGATCCACAAGTTCTCAGTTGCATTCTTTTTTTTTTTTTCTTTTCAATTCAATTAACGTACTCGGCACTTGGTGCCATGGTACACGGTACTACGGGGGACTAATACTAGTAAGAGAGCACTACGAGAGCCGCGGAATAAAGAGAGGACTCAGCTTTGCGACGGAATTTGCGCTGGAGGTGTCGATGGTGTTTGGATCGGTAGTGGGGGCAGACGAGCAGGACATGGCGAACGGTTTCGACGATGAGGCCCCGCAATGGGGGCACACGGGGGTTTCAGAGCGGGATCTGCAGAAGAGGTGGTGGTTGAGGGGGATGTGCTGTGTGCAGAGCTGGGTGAATAGGGCTGAGTTGCAGTGACCTAGGGACT